>OX578143.1:87563380-87632544 GCA_951213105.1 Amaurobius ferox | reverse complement strand
ATATATATATATATATATATATATATATATATATATATATATATAATAAAATAAAATAAAATAAAAAGTTGACCGTTTGATAGCTTTTCCCACCACTGTTCAAAGTGTTCTCAGTGTCTACTAATATCGCTATCATGGAAGCGTTCCTTTCGAATGTCAGTGGACGTTATTTGGAGGGCATTGTTATCTAGAGGTGGCCATTATGGAAAGTTTTATTACACTGTGTATTTAGTGCCTCCCCCACTGGGTTCCGGTCTAAATTGGGTGGCACTTCCCGACCGTCCAAAACAGTTACCTTACACCTTTCTGGTAGGTCGGACGGTCTGGGTTTCAACAACAACAACACTGTGTATTTAGAGGAAGTGTAAACCAACATGTTAACTGAATTGATTGGGACATTTGCATATAGAACTAAAAAAAAAATCAAATTCGAAAGTAAAACAAAATGGTCATCTGCAAAACAGGGTTTTAACCAAACCATCTTTGAAAGAATTTCACGTTTGCGAGCTATAAGTGGCTTGGCTGGATGCTACCAAGTAGAAAGTAAAATGTGTTCCGCCTTCGCTTTTAAAGAGAGAGACCCAATAAATTCTGCTTTATGCGAACTTAACGTCCGCCCAGAGTAAGAGATATGCCACAAGTTAGTTCTCTGCTTCCATTGCTGTACTTTATATTTAGAAATGGTATCATACATTTCGTGACGGAATTTCGTTTCTCCTTCTGCTAAACTGGTTGCTTATG
This sequence comes from Amaurobius ferox, assembly GCA_951213105.1. NCBI lineage: Eukaryota > Metazoa > Arthropoda > Arachnida > Araneae > Amaurobiidae > Amaurobius > Amaurobius ferox. Next base: position 87,631,803 of record OX578143.1, on the reverse strand, counting down.
GGAACTATAGAGAGTGTAGAAATCTGAAATATTGAGTGTAGTGATTTCCTAGGCACAGAGATAGATGTTCGCCATCAGACTTGCCCGAGAGCTCTCATAGTGCTCACGAAGTTGTGTTTACGACTTGTGTGAGCGATTTCAAAATTTTGTTTGTTAAAATTTAGTTTTAATTATCTGTTCTCATAAGTAAATAAACTAATTATGGGCGAGCAAAGCGAATTCTATTCGTCATCCTTAACGAAGCCAAAGAAACATTTGTGTCAAAAGCGGCATTATGATCGTCTGCTGCGATTTTTCCTTATCGTTCTTTTTCCACTTATAAACATTTTCGACTCTTTTCGAAACATATCTATGATTACGTGTTTCATTTTATTACTTTCCTTATATACATGGTCGCAGATTCGAATTCGAGTTTCCAACGGGAGAGCACGTTTTAAGTATCCCTGAACACGAATCAGACGTTTTTGAGGTGATGTCTGTGTGTATGTCAGTGAGTATGTGGAGACGATATCTTACGAACGAATGAAGCGATTCGAACGCAATTTGGTACAAAGATCACAATCAGTGAATACTGGAAGCCTATTGTTTTTACACGGAATCGAATGTTTAGAACGACGCTAAATCAATGAAAATGAAGACTAATTGATGAAAATTCAATATCTTGGAAAGAATATCAGAATCTACTATAAGAGGAGATACTTTGAGTAATAGTTTTGTATTTGGACGCCATTAGTCGTTTATCTACTTTAAGAATAACCTATTTTTCCGACCATAATGCTTGACGAATTTGGCGGAATATTGCCAACTTAACGAGTTTTTAAAAGTCGCCAAATGGATTAAAATGTCGTCAAATTGATAAGAATGACGTTAAATTAATGAAATTGACAACTAATTGATGAAAATTCATTATTTTGGAAGGAACATAAAAATGACCTATTTCTCCGTCTTAACGCTTGGCGGAATTCTGGCTTAGAATTTTGGCGGTATATCGCCAACTTGGCGACTTTTTTAAAATGTTTTCAAATTCGCAAAACTGTTCCCAAATTGATAAAAATGTCACCAAATTGGCAAAACTGCTGTCAAATTGATAATGTTATCAAATTAATGAAAATATTGTCAAATTGATTAAAAAACAAGAAAGATCAATCATGCTTAAAGCATTGATTATGAAACACTTTCCAACTTCAATGCAATTTTATTTAAAAAAGTCGAAAATGCAATACATTCCTCGGTAATATTTTAAAACTTATCACGATACTACATTGATTTATTATATTTGAAAACTTAAACCTTCATTGAAAAAAATGAACTTCATTCAAAAGACAGCATTGAAATATAAATTGCGTGGTTTAAATATCTTTAAAATGCAATACATTCCACGGTAATATTTTTAAATCTATCATAATACTACGATAATTTATTATATTTGAAAACTTCATCGAAAACAACTGAAATTAATTCAAATGACGTCATAGAAAAAACAAGAAAGATCAATCATGCATAAGCATTGATTATGAAACACTTTCCAACTGAAATGTAATTTCATTTAAAAATTTCTAAAATGTGATTCATTCAGTGGTAATATCTTTTACATTATCACAGTACTACAGTAATTTATTATACTTAAATATTTAAAACTGTATCGAAATATAAATCATCTGATTCTTTATGCAAAATCAATGAATATTTCATTCATATAACTTGTATTCCAGACTCCAGAGCTAAATAATTTTGTGTGAAAAAAATTCAGCAATTCTTATGTAATTCATCTTACAATCGCTTGAGATATTTGCATTCTGCATATGTTAAAATTAGGCTTCCTTGAAGAAATAATAAAAGTTTAGGGATCATTTAAAATCACAACTATTGTAATTGCATAGGCACGGAATTTAGATACACAGATAATACACAGATAATATATATGTGTATATGTATGTACTCAAAGTATTGGAATCGTGCCGAAGATCGGAACTCGAATTTTCAAAGGATCTACACGTTTTGGGACTTCTAGAACACGAAAAAACTACTTTTAGGAAGACGTCTGTGTGTGTAAGGGTGTATCTGTGTATGTTTCTGTATGTCTGTGTGGATATTACATCCACTCTAATTGAAAAACTAATGGACCGAATTTCATACAATTTGGTAGGTATGTTTTTTGTGGGAAATCCTGATGTTCATTAGATTATAGTACGATTCGTAATAAAAGAATCTGCCTTCTTTGCGAAATGGCCGCAGAAATTGCCTTTATCCACTCTAGCTAAAAACTAATGAACCAAATTTAACAAAATTTGGAGTATAATATTTCAATAACCTACAAGTGATTTATATACCAAATTTAACAAAATTTTGTATATAAATCATTTGTAGGTTATTCTACTACGATTCGGGAAAAAGGAACGGGCTATTTTTGCGAAATGGCCAGCAAAAATCGTTATATATAAAAATAAAAGACTACGTGTGCTCAATTATATCAATTAAATTCCTATTTTATATGTGATTTTTGACAACAAAAAGAATAAGACTAACCCCATTACTCTAGGACTAGCCGTTCTTGAGATATTCTAGTTTTTTCGCGTTTTCGCTACGCCACCTTTGACAATAAGTCCAGCTATCAAATGAGAACCAAATTTAAGTTTAACGTGTAAATTCAATGTCATTTAAAATGCTTATGTTGTGCAGATAAACTCAAATTATCATTGAATAAATAAAGAGAACGAATATGAGTCTGCAGAGAAAGACATGTGCTGTCCACATCAGAATTTTTAACAATATTACACCAATGATTTATAGAAGTGAACGGGGATTATTTTCAGGCCATTTCGAAAAAAATGTATGATCTATATTTAAAGATCCATCAAATTTTTGTCGAATAAAATGTTCAACAAATTTAAGCTGTGTACCAAATTTTAACTCTCTAGGACGTAGGAAAGTGCATTTAAAATGCCATCAATTAAATTTATCATGAAGAGTTATATAAAATTTAAAAAAAATGAAAAATTGTTATCTACCAAATTTATTTTAAAATATGAAGCCACTCCCATATGCAAAACCTTTAAACAAATGGAGAGATATTTATTATATAATATCTCTCTCTTTTCTTTCTGGAAGATATCCCAAAGTCAGAATTTAAATGAATTTGTTTTTTTCCCTATATTAAATAATTTTTTTAATTAAAAAACTACTTAACATATTTTACTGAATTTTTTTTTATATATTCTATGGGATAATGTGAATATTTCCTAAAAATTTCGAAGCAATTCGTGAATTTTAAATTTACTTAAAAAATGTTTGAAAAATTAGGTCCCATAGGGTTCAATGTATTTCATTTTTTCAACCCGGGTTCAATAAAAAACTAATTGGGTGATATTATTTATTTATATTCCCATAGGTCCTACAGACCGTCTGAACAACATACTAAAATTTCATTTTGATAAACTCATTTTTACGGCAGTTATCGCGCTAACGGACAGACAGACAGACAGACAGACAGACAGACAAACAGACAGACAGACAGAATGAACAAAGTCATAAACACTTTTCAACTTTGTTGTAAAGTGTTAATAACACGCCTGGATCTCTCTATAAAAGCGGGATTTCATTCATAACTTTCTCCATTTCATTCATCACAATACTATAATAATTTATTTTATTTAAAAATTAGGACCATAGAGCTACAATTCATAAACTTTATGCTTAAAACTTCATCGAAAAATATCGTCCTTCTGTTTATAAAATTAATTAATATTTCATTCATATCAGCCATGCAGACTCCATGGACTGAATTATTTTGTGTTAAAGAAATACAGTAATTCTAATACAACTCATTCCACATATTTTGCTGTTTACATTTTACATAGGTGAAAAATAGGCTTAATTGTAGAAATAATCAAATTTGAATGAGAATTTAAACTCAAATATATTGTCATTGTGTTGTTTTAGTATGTAGATGCACAGAATTTAAGCAGAAATAAAGTAGTTTTAGGATGGATACAACACTCAATATGAATTAAAAAGAACTTTAAAAAATCACGAATTGGAAACAAGATGGATGCCATATCTCATTTTGAAGTGGGTCATGTGATCGTTTCATATCATGGTCACGTGATCGTTTCATATAAGATGTGTAATTATTATTTTAATTTTTATTTAAAAAACTACTGAATATATTTAGCTGAATTTTTTTTTATATATTTTATGGAACAATTTGACTATTACCTAAAATTTTCGAAGCAATTTGTGAATTTTAAATCCGCTTAAAAAATGTTAGAAAAATTAGGTCCCATAGGGCTCAATGTATTTCATTTTTTCAACCCGGGTTCAATCCAAAACTAATTGTGTGATATTATTCATTTATATTCCCATAGGTCCTACAGACCGTCTGAACAACATACTAAAATTTCATTTTGATTAAGTCATATTTACGGCAGTTATCGTGCTAACGGACAGACAGACAGACAGACAGACAGAATGAACAAAGTCATAAACACTTTTCAACTTTGTTGTAAAGTGTTAATGATGCCGAATGGGATGAAATGTTTTGAAAATTTTTAATTCCGTCAAATGATGGGCATGCATTTTATTATATAAGAAATACTCTTCTAAATATCGCCAACTTGGCCATATTGACACCCATATTGACGAAAATATCGTCAAATGATGCCAAATTGAAAAACTGATGCCAAATTAATGAAAATGACTTTTGATGAATTTATTATTAAAATATTTCAATATATGAACTATATTGCTTATTGAGGATGATATCATTATTGATAATTGTTAATTTAGAGTTGCGTAAAATGCAATTTAATTGGGAACGAAATGTTTTACATGTTGCCACCCGGAAAAGTCCGAAATATAAAATTTAACGTTACAAACACTGTGCCGTGGATCTTTACATCACTTTTTCACCGTTAAAGAAGTAAATTCATTGCATTATATAAGGAAAGTCATGTACTGCCCGCGTCAAATTTATTTATACTTTTATAGAACTGAAACTTATAAAAATGCTGTAATCTGATGGATTTAAATTAAAAGCTTTTTTTTTTTCCAAAATCGATGTCAATTATTAATATATATGGAGTCAGAGTAAAATAAAGAGGAACGATAGAATAGTTTTCTGGGAAATTCTCGCAACAATTTGCCTGAATTTTGTGATATCTTTTACTTAAAAACTACAGTAGGTAGGTGAAATTGTACATACATACATACCTACGTGAATTTGCACGCAGTCGTGCAGAATCGTAATTTCAATTAATTAAACGAACTGTCACAGCACAAAACGCCCATTTTAAAACTGCGCATGCGCACTACACTTCCTATAAATAACAAGTAACCAACCACTTCTAAACAGCTACAGTAATCAAAGCGTGTGCACTTGCATGCATTGTGATTTAAACGGTCTCCTGTATATTAAATACGTTTTTGATATTACTTTCTTTATATACATAATGTATAAGGAAAGTATTGTGACGGGGTCGAAAATTCGAATTCGAGTTTTCGACGGGAGAGCACGTTTCAAGCATCCCTGATCACGAATCGAACATTGTTGAAGTGATGTCTGTGTGTGTGTGTCAGTGACGCTGTGGAGACGATAACTGACGAACGAATGGACCGATTCGAACGAAATTTGGTACAAAAATCACAATCCGTAAACACTGGAAGCCTATTGTTTTTATACGTAATCGAATATTCAGAACCCCCCTAAATTTTCGAGTGAAATTTTGAAAAAATCGTCAAAAAATCAAAACCACTAATAAAGTTACGCAAATAGACATTTCTTATGTAATGTTTCATTAGAAAACGATGGACATAAATTTTAGAACGCTAACATGAACCGTTCTTGAGCTATTGCACATTTTTCAAAAAAATTATCAAAAAGTTATATAAAATGAAAAAACATATTTCCTATTGAGAAACATGTACACTTTTCATATGTAATACCATGCGATAAATTGGGTGACATCATTCTCGTGGATCTAGCTCGTTCCATTCATGAAAAATATACTTTGAGTAATACTTTTGTATTTAAACGCAAATAGTCATTTATCTGCTGTAAGAATAACTTATTTCTCCGTCCATAACGCTTGGCGAGATTTTGGCGACGAGTTTGGCGGAATGTCGCCAACTAGGCGACATTTTTAATTGTTGCCAAATTAACAAAAATCTTGCCAAATTGATAAAAATGACTCTAAATCAATGAAAATGACGACTAATTGAAGAAAATTCAATATCTTGGAAAGAATATAAGTATCTACTATAAGAATAACATTTTTACTTTCCTTATATACATAATGTATAAGGAAAGTATTGTGACGGGGTCGAAAATTCGAATTCGAGTTTTCGACGGGAGAGCACGTTTCAAGCATCCCTGATCACGAATCAAACATTTTTGAAGTGATGTGTGTGTGTGTGTGTGTGTGTGTGTGTGTGTGTGTGTGTGTGTGTGTGTGTGTCAGTGGGTCTGTGGAGACGATAACTGACTAACGAATGGACCGATTCGAACCAAATTTGGTACAAAAATCACAATCTGTAAACACTGGAAGCCTGTTGTTTTTATACGCAATCGAATGTTCAAAACCCCCCTAAATTTTCGAATGAAATTTTGAAAAAATCGTCAAAAAATCAAAACCAATAATAAAGTTACGTAAATAGACATTCCTTATGTAATTTTTCATTAGAAAACGATTGGCATAAATTTTAGAACGCTAACATGAACCGTTCTCGAGATATTGCACATTTTTCAAAAAAATTATCAAAAAGTCAAATAAAATAGAAAAAAAATATTTCCTATTGAGAAACATGTTCACTTTTCATATATAATATCATGCGATAAATTGGGTGACATCATTCTCGTGGATCTAGCTCGTTCCATTCATGAAAAAAGATACTTTGAGTAATACATTTGCATTTGAACGCCAATTTATCTGCTGTAAGAATAACTTATTTCTTCGTCCATAACGCTTGGCGAGATTTTGGCGACGAAATTGGCGGAATGTCGCCAACTTGGCGACTTTTTGAAATGTTGCCAAATTAACGAAAATCTCGCCAAATGGATAAAAATGACGATAATCAATGAAAATGACGACTAATTGTCGAAAAGTCAATATCTTGGAAAGGATATTAGTATCTACTAGAAGAAAAACCTATTTATTTTACTGTAAAAGTAGTAAATTCATTTCATTATATAAGGAAAGTCATGTGTTGCCCACATCAGATTTTTTTAAACTGTAAAAGTAGTAAATTCATTGCATTTTATAAGGAAAGTCATGTGTTGCCCACATCAGAATTTTTTTATATGTGCTACTTTGATTTAATTGTTTTCCTGTGTTCTAATTTCCTTAATTTTAATATCCATATTAAAATTATAGGCTCTTTTACTTTATTAAATTTAAGTATTTTTATTAATATTAATACACACACACACACACTCCCCACGAGGTAAGCTAATGCCTTTATGAACACAAAAATTGTATTTCGGCTATTTTTTGGTACAATGGTTGAAACTGTTAGTTTCGTGATCATTAAGCCATAAATAACCCATTTTATGCATAAGTATGTTAAATTTTGTTCTATGATGCCATATTAAGTAAATATAAAATTTCGAAGTTTTCGTTCGAATTTCAAAAATTCTATCAAGTTTTGGATTTTTCATTAACAAAGTCTGAAATAAAGTTTCGTGAAAATCCATTAATATCTGTAGCAGCTATCTTCTATAACAAGAAATCGACCACAGACAGATAAACGGGCATCACTCTAAAAATAGTCAAAACATGTTCAGGAGGTCCCAAAATATACAGTGGCCTAACAAAATCATGAAATATAAAATTTTCATGAAAACAATACTTTCTATATTCTATAGATAAAGTAAAAATACATATAATTCTTTACTCTAATGTAAGCGTCAACCGAGAACTATTACGGTAACAACCGGGAATTATTACGGTAACTGTTACGGTAACAACCGGGAACTGTTACGATATATTTTTGGTTTATTACGATGCGATGTAATTAAATAAATATTTGTTAATTTATGCTAGAATGTATTATTCATTAAAAGTTTTTTGCCTGATACATCCCTTACACTGTTGTTGTTGTTGTTGTCGTGTGACCTCCTGTTTCGGTCAAGCCGCAAACAGGACCAGTGATGCCAGAAGAAGAAGAAGGACAAAGAATGACACAAGACGAGATCACAAAGTTTTTGTTAACACAAACGAGCATCACTGACGAAGGTCAAAGGGGGTGCAGCTTCACATTTGGCGAGGACCCAGAAGACGGAAGACTGACTTCATCCTCATGAAAACATCCATGCCTTACTCGGGATTCGAACCCAAGCCCACTAGACAGCAGCCGGAGACGCTATCCACTTCACCACCTGGGCGGCATCCCTTACACTAAGTTAATTAAGTGATTTTACGAATTTCTGCGATTGTATTAGTATGTATTGATATTAATTATACAATATATGGATTATTGTGCATTTGGATTAGGCCACTTTTAGTTTTTTCTGATCACAGCCCGGTCAGTCAGTTCTTATTTAACGGTCCAATTAATATGTTTGATGTAAGATTTACCATACGATTACTTTCGAATGTTTCTCAGACCCACCTCTGTTTATCACCGTCATCACATCCTCCGAAAATGTGAAGGGTCAGTGAGCTTTAAACATGAGAGCTGCACCACTCCTCGACTCACAAAGATCATCTGCATGATAGGCCTTCCACTTTTAAGGACCATCGCTTTTAGAAGACTAAAATACTCTGAGATTTCTCTGTATCGTTGACAGGACATGCTCAGTTGAACTGGTTGATTTTTACTTTTTGTAGAACGTAAGGTAATGTATAGAAAAGGTATAGAATGACTTATGCTTTAACCGATTAATTAGACTTATGTTAGATTCGATTGAGAAAAATAAAACTAAACCCTTTTTTACTTTCCCTACGATACATGGTAATGTATAGAAAAGGTATTGGAATGATATTGAAATTCGAGTTTTCGACGGATATACACGTTTCGAGCATTCCAGAATACAAAAAACCTATTTTTAACTTGACGTCTGCACGTATATCTGTGCAATCAAAGTATGTATCCACGCTAACTTAAAAACTATTTGACGAAATTTCATAAATTTTGGTGTCTCTTGTTGGTTATCTTGGTGCTGATTAGATTTTGGTACGATTCGGAATAATAAAACCTGCCTTCTTTTTTGCGTAATGGCCCCAAAAATCGTCTAAATATGAATTAAACAAGAAAGATTAATCATCATACATAAAGCATTGATTATGAAACACTTTCCAACTGGAATGCAATTTTATTTAAACATCTCTAAAATGCGATACATTCAGCGTAGATATTTTTTAAATTATCCCAATACTACAATAATTTATTATACTTGGAAACTTAAAACTTCATCTAAAACTTCAATGACTTAAATCGTCTGCTTCTCTATGTAAAATTAATGAATATTTCATTCATATCACTTATATTCCAGACTCCAGCGCTACATAATTTTATGTGATAAAAATGCAACAATTCTTATACAACTCGCCTTATACTCCCTTGATTTGTTTACATTCTGCATATGTTAAAATTAGGCTTTGTTGTAGAAATAATCAAAGTTTAGTGATCATTTAAAATAAAAAAATATTGTAATTGCGTTGGCTCCGAATTTAGATACACAGATAATACGCAAAAAAAGTGGTTTTATGGCGGATGCAACACTAGATATAAACTAAAACGGTCTCTAAAAATCATGATTTTTACATAACGAAAATAAAATGGATGCCATGTTTTATTTTGCAATGAATCACGTGATCTCTTCATATATCATGGGTTTAATTATTATTTAAATTTTGTATTTAAAAAACTACCTAACATATTTTTATGAAATTTTCTTTTATTCATTTTATGTGATGATTTGAATATTTTCTAAAAATTTCCAAGTAATTGGGGAATTTTAACTGCGCTTACAAAATGTTGAACAATTAGGTCCCATAGGGTTCAATGCATTTCATTTTTTCAATTCAAAATTAATTGAGTGATCATCACATCAATCCAAAATTAATTGAGTGATATTATTTATTTACATTCCCATATGTCCTGCAGACCGTCTCAACAACATACTAAAATTTCATTTTGATAAAGTCATTTTTACGCAGTTATCGTGCGAACAGACAGATAGACAACAAAGTCATAAACACTTTACAACTATATTACAAGTGTTAGAAACTAAATTACATTTTAATATATCAATTAAATTCTTGTTTTATGATTTTTCACGTAATTTTTCACGATGAAAACAATACTTGCCTCATCACTGTAAGATTAACCGTTCTTAAGATATTTCAGGTTTTTTTTTTTTTTTCGACATTTTTGAAACGCCACCATTTGAAAATACGACCAGTCATCAAATGAAAACGAAAATTGAATTAAAACGAATTACTGTAATTTTAAATAAGTGTCCATTTTATGTTGTATAATTAAATGCATTTCATTATGAAAGAAAGAGAAAATTAATTCGAGTCTGCAGAGAAAAATCATGTACTGCCTGCATTAAATATTTTATTTTAGAAATTGTCCGTAAAAAAAAAAAAAAAAAAAAAAAAAAAAAAACGACTAAATCTTGCATAATAAAAGAAGATGTTTGTGTGTGTATTTTGTCTGTAGCGCAAAATCGAAGTTTTGAACTGTGGCCAAATTCGGTACGGAGAACTTTAGACTTCCCACACGAAACGACTTAGCACCTCGTTGTTTTTTTATTCGAATTAATTTAAAAGTTATAATTTAAAAATTATAATTTAAAATCGAAATTCGTCCGAGCTTTCGCCATCTTGAATCCAATTTATCGAGTAGAATCGTCTGCTCGAACGCGAGAACGAGGTGTTTATTCTGCGAAAGACGTTTCGGACTTCTGGCCTAGATCTTGAGTGATATAAAATTTATTTTCTAATTTCGTGAATTTGAAAGAAATGTTCATTGTTTGGAATATAGAATAATATTAATATACTTTGGAATATAGAATTATTTTAAGTGTGATCTGAAAATTTGACTTAAATCGGTTACAAACTTTAGAAAATAGCATATAAAAATGTGTTTTTATTTTTAAGGAGTATAAAGGAACTTTATATCAAAAAGTTTTATTGGGTTGTTGTGATCGAATAATGAGATACTTTACATCCTGTGTTTACGATTTCTGTTTTAGAATATATTTTTTAACTTAATTTTCAGTGCAAATTTTCCCTTCATAAAACTGTAGTTTCGGTTTAAATGTATTTAGGCGTCTTAACAGAGCCTGCTCTGGCGCTTTGGACCCAGCTCCCTCTTGAAAAAAACACATGCCAAGTCGCCATATAAAAAGAAACATTGAGTCAAAATTCACGTAATTTGAAATTAACATGTATTTTATGTGCTATATAACTATATGATAACGTAAAATTATGTCAATAAAATGTATAAGGCAGACGAACTTTTCGGAAATAATTTTCTTCAGCGCGAACAAGCTCAGAACTGAACACCAAATAGGAATTGAAATCGTGTAGACCTACTACATTTTATCAATCTAGTCTACATTTTATTTTCGCAGCAATTTTTTACTTTCCCTATATACATAGTGTAATGTATAAGGAAATTTCCGACTATCCGTATTCAATTTTTTTTCATGGTTGCGAAGTATATTATAGTATGTCGTAAAATATCTTATTTCTGTTTATCCTACAGATATTTTGTTATAGTTATAAAAAATATATACCTAAATTTAATTATTTTTATCTTTTATTTTAGGTAAGTGATTTTCTCGTCAAGATTGGGTCTTGCCTCTTTCTTAACTGAAATGAACCTTCTTGGTAAGAATATGATTTGTTAATGCTGTATTAATGGATGTATCTGTGCGCGTTTGTGTTTTTTGTAATTTGAAGCAAATTCACAATTATTTAATAATTTAAATTTGTTTAAAAAATAAATAAAAGTAAAGGTCTTTAAGGTTTTTGACGAGTATTTTCAAGCATGAGCCATATGTTTTTTACCTATAAAAAATGTTTTTAAAGGGGTAGAGCACCATTCCACCAGTTTTCGTAGTCCGTTTCCAAATTACACTAGTCACAATTAATTAAACATCTATTGACTAATAGCTTTTCAGTCTGACAAAGGCAGGACAGCTGCCACTGACAAAAAAATTAGGTTGCAATTGTTTTCAATAAGTTTTATTTTGCTCAACAATGTAAGGCACTTAGCGTCAAAAAATGTCATCTTAATCGAATTATGACTCCGTTATGTGCTGTCCCGTGGTGAATACTATACATGTGCAAAACTTCAGTTTTCTAGATGTCAACGGCGAACTTCTTGGAGGCTTGGAAAGGCTTCTCCACCCCTCTATTTTATCCACTTCTAGGAGAGAAATAGAATAAAATACGACTCCGTTACGTTCTGTCCCGTGGTCAATTTTATAAGTTTGCTTTCTAGGTCAGCGGGGTGGAGCTTTCCAAAGAGACTTTTCGAAAATTTTCTTTTTTCTTTCCCGGGGGAGGGGGAGTCGAAAATCCGATTCTATTAGGGTTTATCCTGTGGATTATACTATAAATGTGCAAAGGTTTAGCCTTCGTCACTGAGAAGTGTGTGTGGGGGGGGGGAGGGGCTTCTAGAGGACCTGGAAGGACAAAATTGCATTAGACAATTATATAAATTCACTTCATTCAGTAAATCAGATATAGAACATTAGATTAAAAAGGAAAATATGAGGCATAATTTTAAATTGATTTTACCTTTTAATTAATTTTACCTAAGAATAACTGATTAGAATTAGAACTGATTTGAATTTAATTAATGTGGACTATCAACCAAATTTTGAAAATTCTGGTGAAAATTCTAAAGACTATTGTGGTGAAGATCTTACTCCATTAAAGCGATGGCATCGCCCGCTCACTAACAATTTTGATATAGTTACAGGACTGAAAGTAATATTCCATAAATTAAAATAACTATGATACATTCCAAAATCTCGGAATTTTGATGGTATTTCGGGATTGAGTTTTCGACCAGAATACAGGAATTACCACCCTTACACACAGCCATAAAGTAAATAAGAAATTTATTAAAGAGCCTTCCGTAGGTTGCAAATAATATACTTCATTTTCTACGAAACTATTAAGCATTTTTATTCTTATTTGCATACTTATTTCGAACAGTCATACGTATTTTCGAAAACACCTGAAGTGACAAATCCACAACAAAATGTGGAAATCTTTAGTGAGTCCAATTTGAGCTCAATATATATCAGATCCTAAGAAATATGTGTTTCAATGAAGTTTTTTGAAAAGTGAAAATTCTTAGTGACCTACCCTGCCTCCTTCAGATTTTGAGGCTAAGTCCATATCAGTTATCATCTAAGTTCTTCCTATAGTCAATTTTAAGAAATAGATGATTCAAGTAAAATAAACATTTTTAACCGGAAACAGGTGATCTTTTACGAATTTCACACTCTTCTCTGGAATTTGATGCTAAATCCAAATTAGTCATCATCTGAGCTCAATCTATATCAAATCCTGAGAAATAGTTAGTTCATTGAAGCTTTTTGAACTGGAAGTGAAAATTCTTAGTGAACTAAGCATACCTCGTCCAGATTTTGATGCTGAATCCATAGCAGTTACCATCTAAACTCTATCTATAGTCAATCTTAGGAAATGGACTTTTCGAGTAAAATGAACATTTTCAAATCGGAAATGGAAAAAGAACTGAAAACGGGGATCCCTAGTAAATTGCACATTCTTCTCTGGAATTTATTGCTGAATCCAAATCAGTCACCATCTGAGTTCAATCTATAAAAGATTCTGGGAAATAGATATTTCAATTAAAATTTTTTTGCAAAAACAAATGCATGGCAAAATTTTAACCACCAACCAACATTATTTATATTTTAGTTTATACCTTATAGTTCTAAATAATCTGCATTCTCACATACAATTTAATATCACTTCCCCAAGATTTTTCCATGAAATAAGGCAAGCTTACAGTTAAGTGCAAAGCACCACCACTCCTTCGAAACCATCCTTCACCGTTCCATCCTAAAATCGTTGCCACTCCAGAAATCCGTAATTGGAAGACAGATTTCATTTTTACGATCTTAGGCCAGCGACTGTGTAGGCGCCGCAGCAGTTAAAAGCACAGCTCCTTGAATACTTGATCTTGAGATCTGTCTATTATGTTTCTGCCTATTCATGCCGACGATTTGCCAAAGCCATCAGTTCAGTAGTCACTATCTTGCGCTTTCAGCACAATACGAGATCTCTTTGGAATACTTGATTGTAGTTTGGTGAGAATTTAGTTTCATAAAGTGAAATTGATATTGATGAGTTTTCACGATACTTGCTGTCTTTTAGGTTTGAAATCAATTGTAGAAACTTTATGTAGGTTTTGAATTATTACCGTAATTTCCGATCAATCGACCCAAAGGTCTCCACGGGTTGCGTCGGGCAATATTTCTCTTGTAGAATTTTGTGTCGGGCCGGTTTCGGGCTAAGTTTAGAAATTTTCGGGTCTACTTAGCACGGACGAGATCCTTATTTTTAAAAGTTATAAATAAATATCAATATAAAATGCATGAAATGTTTTTGTAAATTTCAATAATGCGGAGATAAAAAATTCAAATTTCTTCACTCACTACTAAATGGTGGTTTGTTTCCTTTTTGCTGTTGTATTTTAACCTAACCATCTGACATTCCTGAATGTGTAAGCAGTGGCGTTGTCAAGGGGAGGTGGGTCAAAATCTCCCCAAGGAACCTATCGAAACCTATTGACTCAGCATTTGGTTACCCCCCCTCCCCCCCCCTCTATAGAAACTTGTTCTGGCGACGCTAATGGGTGTAAGATATCTGTTTGGACGGCCTGAAAAATGCCACTCATTGTAGACCAGAACCCAATGGAAGTGGCAACTACGGTGGGGATCATACTTCCCTTAATCCATCATCTCAAGGATGGACTTTCGAACCTACAGATTTGTCGTGTTCATATTCAGTGTAAACACGGGATAATTTTGGTCGGCGTCGAGAATTGAACCTGTGGTCTACAGCGTGCGATCCTTTCAGCTTAATCACTGGGGAGAGGAGGTCTCTCGACCCAAGCACTTTTAGTCCAAATTGAAAATCTATTTGTTTTCGAAGATTCAAATTATGAAAAACACATTTTAGCATTTCATCCGTATGTTCCCCCCCCCCCCATAGGTGGTGGTTACGAATGGTGGCTCTGTAGCCTTGATCCTCCAAACTGGGGGGGGGGGACTAGTCCAGGGCCTCAGCTGTCGAGGAATCGAGGATGCAATTGCGGAATCGATGAGGCAGTCCTCGGACTCTTCCAGGTGGTTGGATCTCACGGACTGTGGCTATTCATGCCCTGAGCCTAGATCCGACCGGCGACTGGGGTCCGGCTTGGCGAGCGTTTTTCGGCCCCTGCCCGGTGAATGATTCCGCCGATTGCGCGGCCGTGGCTTTGCTGGAAAAGAGAAGCAGGTGTTCGGCGTGCCATCAGATGCATAAACCACATTTTGGTTGCCTAGCATGCTCGTATGAATTTCATCCGTATTATTGATCGGTTTGCCATCAAATCGATGCAGCCTCGTTTTCTCCGAAACTGCGTAAGCAAATTAATCTAAATTTCTTATACAAAGTTGGGCTGCGATAACGAAACAGTGATTTGAAATTTTTCTCGATTCGTGCACAATGCTAGCAAACCCGCATTCTCGAAACATTGCCAATATATCGGAAACTATTTAATCATCTGACTACTCAACCAATCGTGAGGGTGAATTTTAGAACGAGTCGCTTAAGAAATTGAAAGTGTTTACCTTCTTCCCAACAGTCGCCTGCTGTATAGCGGATAAGTCCATTCATAAAATTTGACACAGTCCCTTCATAAAATTTGAAGTGTGTTCTATTTCTAATCGTGAGTTTTATATTCTGGCTTCCCCTTCCCTCATCTCGGAAAGGGTGGGAACGTTATGACCGAATGCGGTGGTTACAGTGCTGATTTTCGTTTTTCAAATGGCCCTATGGGAGCACTAATGAAAATGTTACCAATTAGTGTACAACCACTGCCTACGCCACTGACTCTCTTCTAATGAAACTAATCTCTGTTGAATGCCATTTTTATTAATGAATATGCGATGGAAGTCTTCTTATAACTCCATTAATTTGATCCTATGCATGCGGCAAACCTAACTTGACAACACAGAGGTATAGGAAAAACTGTAAATCTCCGCTAAGTTGTATAGTTAGTCAATGTAAGTATAATGGGCGTATGAACACAAAACTGAGTGGTTAGTACACAGCATATTCAAGTTAGCCTTGTCGGGAGTAGAGGTATTTTCTAAGGGATTGTGCATCAGAGATTTTAGTCACAAGAATCGCGCACGAGCCGCTCTGTGGCGTTACCTTCGATAGGAAGTGGATTTATAGGGGTGATGGTTATATCGTGTGTAATGTCTTTGAATAAAAATGTGCATTAAAATTGTTGTTTATTGTGCTCTATTATAATAAGCAGTGGCGTATGCAACGCCCTCACAACAAAGATCGTCACATGTGCGACAGTGACCTTGTAGTCACGTGACACCTGGGTCACAATGTGACACCATATTTGTGACTTCTATGCGACGTTACGTATTAGTAACTTTGTAACTTCATTGTGACTATATTCTGTGACGTTTCCACAATTTAATTAACACGTAACAATGTGATGACATTACAATGGCAATTACAATGTGACGTCACAAACAAGTTAATATGTGACGTCATAAACGACCATGAAAATGACCAAAATGACTTCGCTGTGACTTCGACATGACATTGCCGAGACGTCCTGTGAAATCCAAAAGTTACAGTCTGACGTAAATCTTACGTCACTGTGAAAAAAAAATGCTGTTAGGGCGGGGATTGACCTAATGTCTCAACCCACTAAATGGCCAAAAATTCCAAAAACCAAAGCTATAGTTGCAAAGTCCTGTAATTTTGCCTGGTAGCCTATTTCACCATTTTCTTTTTTAGATTAAAACTTCTCACAATTTTTAAATTTTCATAAACCGATTTCTAATACATGTTGTATATTTAAATTCCTATAAAACTGACTCGAAAACATTGCTACTCTGTCTTATGACAAGGTAATCACACCGTTTAAATATTTATTTTACATACACTGGACTGATCCGTAAAATGTTTGAATAATATAAATAAATTATATTTCAAAGAGCATAGCGATTTTTTACCAAATTTCTTTGTTTTCCCCTCCCCAAACAAAACCTCCGTTTGACGCCCACTTTTTTTCCCGGTAAAACTAGAAGAAAGTCCATCGTGACTGTTGCAGGTGGCCTTACTGTCTGCAAAAGTTTATCCTCAGTCAGTCTAAACGGTGATTCTTCCTCACGAATTTGCTCTTTCTGGGGTCATAGAATCAAAATCGAATCAAGCCCAGTTGAGACAATTTTCCTTAGATTCGGTTCTGCTTTCGGAATTTTTCTGTGTTCCTCTTCTCGGAATATTTCACAAGAACTTTTCATACACCAGCTGTGCCAATTACAATAAATAAGCTCCAAACTCCTGGTTTTTTTTATGTAGTGTCCTAGATTTGGGCTGGTTTTATATATTTGATTTAGAAGTTCTTTGTGTGAATGCGTCTTTGGTGAATATTTCTGTTTATATTTTTATATAATCTTCAATGCTTTGAAGCTGTTCCAATAGAACACATATATAGCATGGCCAAAAATATATAAGATCAAATACTTTATCTACAACTGAAATGAATTACACGGCGTAAATAATAGTCCGCTACTTAAATAATGCATTTAGAGATAACACTACTCAATTTCCAAACATACGCTTTTTTTTTTTACTTTTCCTGCAATACATGGTAATGTATAGAGAAGATATTGAAAACGTGTAGATCCGTCGAAAATCGCAACTCGTGTTTTCGACGGATCTACACGTTTCGAGACCTCTTGAACTCGAAAACACTATTTTTAGCATGACGTCTGCATGTGTGTGTGTGTGTCTATCTGTACCATGTATGTATCTACTCTAACTGAAAAACTAATAAATCAAATTTTACAAAATGTGGTAGGTAAGTCACTTGTGAATGTGCTGATTAGATCTTGGTATAATTCGGGGGAAAAAATGAACCTTCGGTATTTTTTCCCCGCGAAATGGCCGGCAAAAATCGTCAAAATCTGAAATAAAAGACTGCTCATGCTCAAATGTATGAATTACATACTTGTTTCTTACGCAGTTTTTGACTGTGAAAAGAATAAGACCAATTTCATAAATCTAAGATTAACTGTTCTCGAGACATTTTTCAATTTTTCGCATTTTTGCCATGTTCGCCTTCGAAAATTACGTCGTCTTCAAATGAAAACGAAACTTGAATTATTTAAAACTTACAACTTTAGAATAATTTCAAATAATTATCCGGGTTATTTTGTGCAATTAAATTCAATATAATGAATTATAAAAGAAAGAAAAAGAAAATGCATCGAGTCTGTAGGTAAAGTCATATGCTGCCCACATCAGATTTTGCTTTTAGTAAAAATTTAGTTCTCTAAAATTTTAATAATTAAAATTTTAACTCTAAAATTTAAAATTTTAACTCTAAAATTAAATAGGCTCCCGTCTATTTTTTTAGAAAACACCACCCACCGAAAAAATATTATATAAAATTTTACATTTAATTTAAGCAAACTTTTAAATGGGTAATTGGGATGCAAGTCGAACAAATTGTCGAAACAGTAAAAGTGAGGTCAACTATGCTGAAAAATCCTGTATATTAAAGACTAGAACTTTTTAATCTGCAGGGACCGATTTAAAGACAGTGATATTATCCAATATCCGTACTATCAGGTTTCAATCTTACCATTTAGTTTCGAATTTTCCCAAATTTAGCTTATTTCTGAACAACTTAGCTTGTACTGATATTTTTTTATTAATATTGTTATAATTTATTTTTCAGAGAGCGTGCTATATTATTATTATTATTATTTTTTTTTGCAACACTTCCCCCCCCCCCCTCCAAATGACAGACACTTCAATGTTTTTTCAGTAAAATTAATAGCACGTCTATCGTGTGTGTGTGTGTTACAGTAGCAGGTGGACGTACTGTCTGTAAAAATTCATCCTCCACCAGTCAAAATGATGACTCCATGTCACGAATTCTTCCTTTTGGGGGTCACGGAATCGAAATCAAATCAATCTTAGTTCAAACTATTTCTCTTTCTGTATTTTTTCTACTGTCGTGATTTTTACGTCTACTGGCCTTTCTCGGAATATTTCGTAAAAAACTTTTTACATTCCAGCTGTGGCAATTATAACAAACTAGAGGGAATTATCAGGCGTTGCCAGGGTTAACTGAGAGCACTCAACGTAAATAATATAGATGCAGATAACACCACTCAATTTCCAAATCGTTTGTTTCGAACCAAAATCATTCTCCCTTTCATTTTGATTCAAATCCTTGAGTTTCAACGCATGTGTAGTCACAAACAGCTATTTGACACGCATGCGCACTAATGTCAACCGCTAATCGGAGAAATAACAAAAACAACCAATAGGCACGTCCGGTTCGGGATGTTAACGGCCAGCGAGGAACCGCTAACCGGAAAAGAAGGGAATTCAAAATTTCTATTTTTATGCTTTTGGTTGAAAATTTTCAAAATTAAAAAAAAAAAAATTAATTTAAAAAACACTTTCCCCCCCTTAAAATGTGTTTCATTACAATGTTGAAAGTTGGTAGCTAAGTACCCTGATGGTTATCCTGATGTTAACTAAATTTTGACATGAATCGGAAAAATATAATGGCTCATAAAAATCTGAAATAAGTGACTAAAATTGTTGAACTATATCATAAGTACTTGTTCTTCATGTAAATTTTGACAGCAAAGCAAATAAGACTAACCCCATGATTCTAGGATGAACCGTTGCTTGAGATATTTTAGGTTTTTGGAATTTTGTGAAGGTGAAAACTTTAAAGTGAATTAAGTTGCCAAATGAAACGAAACTGCATGAAAAAGGCAAATTGGATATAATATCAGAAAAGTATCCATGTCATTTTCTCCAGAAAAGTATCCATGTCAGTTTCTCCAGTTACTGAATTTAATGCATCATGAAATATAAAATAACAAAATGAATTTGAATCTGTATGCGCCTGCTTTTACTTGGCTACACATTTGGCGATAATTTAGCGATCATAGCTAGAAATTTGACGCATCATCGCCATCTTGGTGACTTTTGGGTGATATCGCCAGGTTATCGATAGTTCAAAATCTCTGAAAATTAAATGACATTCCTTTGATAACCCTTGTTGCTTTCTGAGAACTCTTAATTTAATATTCTTAATTCAAAATATAGCTAGTGTTCTTGGGACAGGTAAGTTTCAGAGTATTAGCATTGTTAAGTACCTGAGGTGAGAGCAATTGCGTTTTATTAAACTGTAGTACAGTAATTATGTTTTATAAAGGGGTTCAAGGCCACCCATTAGGTGGGACATTTTTAATTTTATTTATTTATTTAGGATAGGGAAGACATGAAAAATGCACACACAAAGAGAGAGGGAGAGAGGGGGGGGGGAAATCAAATATGAACGGAGCACCGAGATGCATTATTCCAAACCGTAAACTACGACAGAACCCTTCTTTCACATCACACGCCAAACGTCGTTTTATCGCCAGTTCTGGTACGCTATACTGGCAACTCCTTCATGTGCGATTTGCTGATCAGTCCTGTCGTAGTTCACGATCTGGAATAATGTGATCGAGATGGGGAGTTTGTAGGGGGACCGCAATTTGTATGTGCTACCCTGGGGTATTGCATGGTAAATTAATTGCTACGTGTGTCAGGAAATTTTTAGGAGCGCAAGAGATGCATGGGAGGTAATCGAGTGCATAAATTTATGCGTACTATTATAACGCCACTTATTCCAAACAGTGTATAGATATTTTGAATACTAAACTATCCTGCCGTATCGAGATATGCAATTGCAATGGCCCTTTCATATTTAATTCCCAGTCGCCTTGTGGAATATTACTTTTAGATTTCATTTCCCGTTCCGGCAGAGTTTGCCATATGTTTATCGTGTCGATTGCAGCCCCCGATAAACAGGACCTCGGGTTAATTTTCGGCCGCAGATGCTCACCAGGGCTGTAGGTGCCAAAGGCCACTAATGACTTAATTCCGCGCGACGGCATGGGTGGCTTCCACCTCGCTTGTAGGCTTTCAGATTGTTGGATCAATATCGAAACATCTGTTTTGGAGGCCGATAATGCGGATTTTATCGCGCTATCTCAGATTCGTTTTAGTGGGCTCGGATTTTGCTGTGAGTATTTACGTTTCCTATTTTGCTGGTGGCTGATTCTCAAAGTGATGAGCTTTAATTCTCAGGCTTCTTAGCGACTATCAAACGAGGTCATGGCGACCATTGTGAGAGTTGAGTTTCTCAAACTTTGTGTCCTGTGTAAAGCGGATGCAGGCAGTGACGCAGACAAAATTTCCCGGCCCCTGTGCAGCAAATGTTCAGCCTTCCCCCACTATCCCTAATTTTACGTTATTGACATTTTTCATAAACTTATATGGCCCGAGCTCCAAAACTTCTCTGGGCAACAATGCGATGCATTTTTTTTCTTCCACCTACTACGGCCTCTAACTTAGTATTTAGAATTCCAGTAGCTCTAAACACTTTTAGAACTATACCCGAAGCTTTGTCAATGTATCACTTTCCTATTTAAAAGTTTATGAAAGTATTAAAGAGAGGAAGTGAAGAAGGGGTAATATTTTGTACACGTTGATTGGGGGAAGTGATGGTTTATTGCTTGGAATTTCTAATTACTTCAACGCTTATTTATCACTGCATGACTAACTATAATATACATTGTGGATTGAATTATAATCCAGTATTGTAGGTAGAGGGTCTGAACCCCCTCCACCCCCACATACACACAGATGTATTGTTAAAAAATTACATTAATTCTACATAGGGTCTAAATTGAAAAACGAAATTCAGCACTGTAAATCCCTTTACGGTCATAACCGCCCCACTATCCAAGATCCTGATTTCACTTATATGAATGTAAGAAAATCGAGTAAAACCAAATATTTGTAATTAATATTAAATCTAGGATTGCGCTGCTATTGTAGACAATAGTAACCATTAACCGGTTTTAATATTTTTAAGGCTTTCCCAGCATATAATAGCAGCAAGAAAATGTACTATGTGCCCCAATTTTGTGAAGCTCCATGGAGAGTGATAAATGCATTCCTACCACGTAGCCGGCATCATATTTCATAATCTGCAATTAACAAGTTCATACGCACAGAATTTCGTTCCATTTATTTTCGTTCCATTAAGTCTAAGCTCCAGCTTTATGAAATTTGGTTCTAGCTGCGCAGTATCATTGAAAGACTCGTAAAATTGTAATGCGTATCAAGTTTTCTTGTAGACATTGCAGATATCAACTATTCCATTATAAAGAGTGCTGAAAAACTGGTTTATGGATGCAACGGGAGTGCGATCCTAACTTTGGGAACGCCCCCCCCCCTCCTTTTGGCGGATTCTGTGAGTATTATATTAAATCCCTTATTATCGTTTTCGTCAATCTCCTGCGTTCGTTGTTGCTGTTTTCGATCTTTGAATCTTTCAGTCACTATCATTCATCGTCTGTTCTTTCAGCGTTCTTCAAGCGCTTGTGACAGACTGCTTTCTATCACTGCCAACCCAACAACTCCTTATTTACACATCCCAACGCTTTCCATTTTACATCTCTCTCGGAATGAAATGCCCCCTTCCTGTGTGTTTCCTAATTCAAGCGTTACATGCCTTATCGCGGGAGTACTCTTCTCTTTTAACAGTGCTGCGTTTTGTTTCTAACATGAATCCAGCCTGTCTCTGAAACCATTCCGGTGGTAAAAGGATTCTAATCTATCTCTGCACAGATACTGGTAACCCACTAAGAAAAAAAAAAATGAAACGTGGCTCCATTCGACTTTCTCATACCAGAATACATTTTTAAGCAACTTTTCTTTACAAATTTTACATAAAAAATCGGCATCATGGGTCCAAATGATTACAATTATAGCGTGTTACCCTTCACTTTAAAGGCTTTGAAAAAAATCTTTCGATTGATACAATACTTGACAATGTAACCCCCGGGGAGATAACTTGCCCCCCTCGAGGGGGGCTATAAACAAAAAAAATCTGATATGGGCAACACATGACTTTCCTTATATAATGCAATGAATTTACTACTTTTACAGTAAAAAAAAAATAGGTTTTTCTTATAGTAGATACTAATATTCTTTCCAAGATATTGAATTTTCGACAATTAGTTGTCATTTTCATTGATTTAGCGTCATTTTTATCCATTTGGCGAGATTTTCGTTAATTTGGCAACATTTCAAAAAGTCGCCAAGTTGACAACATTCCGCCAAATTCGTCGCCAAAATCTCGCCAAGCGTTATGGACGAAGAAATAAGTTATTCTTACAGCAGATAAATGACTATTGGCGTTCAAATACAAAAGTATTACTTAAAGTATCTTTTTTCATGAATGGAGCTAGATCCACGAGAATGATGTCACCCAATTTATCGAATGGTATTACATATGAAAAGTGAATATGTTTCTCAATAGGAAATATTTTATTAACACTTTACAACAAAGTTGAAAAGTGTTTATGACTTTGTTCATTCTGTCTGTCTGTCTGTCCGTTAGCACGATAACTGCCGTAAAAATGACTTAATCAAAATGAAATTTTAGTATGTTGTTCAGACGGTCTGTAGGACCTATGGGAATATAAATGAATAATATCACCCAATTAGTTTTGGATTGAACCCGGGTTGAAAAAATGAAATACATTGAGCCCTATGGGACCTAATTTTTCAAACATTTTTTAAGCGAATTTAAAATTCACAAATTGCTTCGAAAATTTTAGGTAATAGTCAAATTGTTCCATAAAATATATAAAAAAAATTCAGCGAAATATATTCAGTATAGTTTCTTAAATAAAAATTAAAATAATAATTACACATCTTATATGAAACGATCACGTGACCATGATATGAAACGATCGCATGACCCACTTCAAAATGATATATGGCATCCATCTTGTTTCAAAATCGTGATTTTTTAAAGTTCTTTTTAATTCATATTGAGTGTTGTATCCGTCCTAAAACTAC
This sequence comes from Amaurobius ferox, assembly GCA_951213105.1. Classification (NCBI taxonomy): domain Eukaryota; kingdom Metazoa; phylum Arthropoda; class Arachnida; order Araneae; family Amaurobiidae; genus Amaurobius; species Amaurobius ferox. The sequence goes on along the minus strand of OX578143.1, from coordinate 87,607,621 downwards.
TTTATTTTTGCTTAAATTCTGTGCATCTACATACTAAAACAACACAATGACAATATATTTGAGTTTAAATTCTCATTCAAATTTGATTATTTCTACAACTAAGCCTATTTTTCACCTATATAAAATGTAAACAGCAAAATATGTAGAATGAGTTGTATTAGAATTACTGTATTTCTTTAACACAAAATAATTCAGTCCATGGAGTTTGCATGGCTGATATGAATTTATAAACAGAAGGACGATTTTTTCGATGAAGTTTTAAGCATAGAGTTTATGAATTGTAGCTCCATGGTCTTAATTTTTAAATAAAATAAATTATTATAGTATTGTGATGAATGAAATGAATGAAATCCTGCTTTTAGAGAGAGATCCAGGCGTGTTATTTTTTCTATGATGTCATTTGAATTTATTTCATTTGTTTTCGATGAAGTTTTCAAATATAATAAATTATCGTAGTATTATGATACTTTTAAAAATATTACCGTGGAATGTATTGCATTTTAGAGATATTTAAGCCACGCAATTTATATTTCAATGCCGTCATTTGAATGAAGTTCATTTTTTTCAATGAAGGTTTAAGTTTTCAAATATAATAAATCAATGTAGTATTGTGATAAGTTTTAAAATATTACCGAGGAATGTATTGCATTTTCGACTTTTTTAAATAAAATTGCATTGAAGTTGGAAAGTGTTTCATAATCAATGCTTTAAGCATGATTGATCTTTCTTGTTTTTATTTTATATGACTTTTTTATATTTTTTTTGAAAAATGTATAGTATCTCGAGAACGGTTCATGTTAGCGTTCTGAAATTTTTATCAATCGTTTTCTAAGGAAAAATTACATAAGAAATGTCTATTTGCGTAACTTTATTAGCGGTTTTGATTTTGTGACGATTTTTTCAAAATTTCATTCGCAAATTTAGGGGGGTTCTGAACATTCGATTGCGTATAAAAACAATAGGCTTCCAGTGTTTATGGATTGTGATTTTTGTACCAAATTTCGTTCGAATCGGTCCATTCGTTCGTCAGTTATCGTCTCCACAGACTCACTGACACACACACACACACATACTTTCACACACACACACACACACAGACAGACATCACTTCAAAAATGTTTGATTCGTGATCATTGACGCTTGAAACGTGCTCTCCCGTCGAAAACTCGAATTCGAATTTTCGACCCCGTCACAATACTTTCCTTATGCATTATGTATATAAGGAAAGTAAAAATATATCACGACTATTTTTTACAACAATGGTTGAAACTATTAAATATCGTGATCATTAAGCCATACATAAACCCTTTTATGTATGATCATATCAAATTTTGTCCTATGCTTCCATGTAGAAAGAGTATAAAATAAAAGTTTTCGCTCAAATTAAAAAATAAAATTCTATCTACTATTAGATTTTTCGATAACAAAGTCGAATATAAAATTTTGTGAAAATCCATTAATATTTGTGGGCGCTGCCGTGTATACAAGAAATTGACCGCAGACATACAGACACGGACATCACTCCAAAAATAGTCGAAACGTGTTCAGAACGTCTTAAAACATATAATGGCATCAAAATCTCGAATTCGAAAGTTTTCGTGAAAACAATGCTTTCTCTCTGCTATATTACATAGTAGGAGCAAGTAAAAATCTGATGGTCAGAACATGACTTTCCACACATAATGCTCTACTTTTTAGTTCCCTATATACATTGTATAATGTATAGGGAAGTAATGTGACGAGGTCGAAAATTCGAATTCGAATTTTCGACGGAAGGGCCCGTTTCAAGCGTCCTTGAAATCGAATTGAATGTTTCGTTTGTGTGTGTGTGTCCGCGCGCGTGTTGAGATGATATGTCATGAACGAATGGAGCGTTTTGAAAGAAATTTGGTACATAAATTACAATCGAAGCATACCCTTCCCGCCTCTACCCAAATTGTCCCTGTGTTTACGCGGAGTATGGGCACGTTAAATATGTGGATCCATAAGTCCTTCCAAGAGGTTTGTGATAGATGAAGGAGGGTACGGTTCCTGTAGATGCCGCCCTCACTGGGTTCCGGTCTAAATTAGGTGGCACTTTTCGGCCGTCCAAACAGGTACCTTAAACCTTCGGATAGGTCGGACGGTCTAGGTCGAAGAAGAAGAATCGGTGAATACTGGAAGTCTATTGATTTTAAACACAATCGAATGTTCGGAAGACCCCCCAAATTTTCTAATGAAATTCTGAAAAAAATCAGAACCATCAATAATGTTACGGAAATGTTCGCCAATAGTCATTTATACTCTTCGTTTGTGGGTAACGCTTGGCGGTAAATTTAGCGAACTGGTGACTCATTTAGCGGCTAAATTAACAGAAATGACACCAAATTGATGAATTCATTGTTAAAATATTATAATATGTGGTCTCTATTGCTTATTGCGGATGCTATCAATATTGATAATTGTCAATTTAGAAGTTGCCCGAAATGTAAGTTGATTAGGTATTTAGAAATAGTTCTACATGTTGTCATTCAGGAAAGCGCCAAATATTCAACATTAAAAACATCGTACCGTGGATATTATACATCATTTGTTGACTGTGAAGGAAGTAAATTAATTGCATTATATAAAGCCATGTGCTGCCCACATCAGATTTTTACTCTCTCATACTATGTAATATACTATAGAGAAAGTATCGTTTTCACAAAAATATTCGAATTCAAGATTTTGATGCCAAAGTGTGTTTTTAGACCACTTTACACGTTTTGGCTATTTTTAGAGTGATGTCTGTCTGTCTGTATGTCTGTGGTCGATTTCTCGTGTGCACTATTAGCTGCCGCAAATATTAATTTCCACGAAACTTTATATCCGGCTTTATTATCGACAAATCTAGAACTGGATAGAATTTTTTGAAATTTAAGTGAAAACTTCGAAATTTATTTGAAATTTTATATTTTTTTGGCATGGCAGCATAAGGCACACTACAGGATGCATACTACAATGTCTTTGGCATTGAATTAACACTACTTAAATTGAAATTCTGCTCTTATAGAGAATTATTAAAAAAAAAAACCATAAAAATCCACGAAGTTATATAGTGGGATCTATAAACGCCATTAATAATTAAATTTGTGTTCAAATCAACCAAAAATATTCTTAAAATTAATTTCAATATATATATATATATATATATATATATATATATATATATATATATATATATATATATATATATAATACAAAAGTAATCAGATGAAGAAAACGAAAGCATACATAAGTATGAAAAAGGCTTAACGTAGATGGCGCAATGCTGCACAAGTACGTAAAGCAGTTATAGCAAATAAAATTATTAAGGAAAAAATGGGAGTCAAGCCAACGGGAAAGCATTAATGGCCGAGGGGGATTGTGACTCCTCGTTCCCGGTTATAGTATGCTATTTCACCCAGGTAACATTCCCGGTACCAAATACTTTGCTCGACACCATTTCGGAAGTCAAGTTTCGGCAAAGTATTTGTTACCGGGAGTGTTACCTGGGTGTTATACCTGTACTGTTTTTATCAAGGAGGCTATAGTACAGCTCTATTCTCTTGAATTCCTACGTCATTGTTACAATACTCTGTATAATAAATTTGACAATGCTTTTAAAAGGGATTTTGGCAACATCTTCGATTCAAGTTATAATTGGCAACGTTACAGATAACTGCATTTTCATTTCATACGAATCATTTATTGAGCGGTGTTGTAAGAGGTGTGACGAAAGAGGAATCGGTGAGTTTTTTCAAAAAGGTCATCTTTTCGATTTCGAATATTTTATATTTTTTATTTTACATCTATCGGTTCCATGTTCTTGTTGTGAGTTCGTCTTCTGTTTTGACGTTGTTCTGAAATAGGACCTCAGGTAATATATGGCGCCGGGAGTGTTACCATTGGTGTAAAAGTCGACTATTAACCGTGAACTAGGGGTCACCATCCCCCTAGGCCTTTTATGTATTCCCAGTTGGTCCTTTATCCTCACCTTTCTGATAATTGTCTCGTAGCTTTTGCTTAGCTATATATATGCATAATTTTGCATATTTCAATAAAAATGTATTTTGAATTTATAAAAAATAGGTGAAATTAATTTTGAAAGCGAAAATAAAGAAATATCGTGTGATTTATAATCTCAACGCATTACTTTCATAATTTTTATAGAATGATGTAAATAGGTTTGTATTTTATTTCAGTAAACTTTTGAAAAAATAAATCATCTGCTAAATGTAATTTTCTATGGAAGTTTATATTTTGGGTTTATCTTCGTACCTTATACGAAAAATACACCTATTGCAATTGGTTTATCCATTAGTTAGTTCGCATATAACACGCTTAAAATTACTAGATCGCCTTTTATGAAATTTAATACGTAACATCTAAAGAACATAACACTTCGTCGAATCAAAGTAAAATTTGTTAAAAAGAATTAAAATTTAAAAAGTTAGAAGTAATTTTTATATATATTTACTTTCCGTGCAATGCATGGTAATGTATAGGGAAAGTATTGGAATCATGCCGAAAATAGCAACTTGAGTTTTCGACGGATCTTCCCGTTTTGGACAGATCTTCCTGTTAGAACACGAAACACCTATTTTTACCGTGATGTCTGTGTGTGTACAATGTATGTATTCACTCTAACTCAAGAACTAATGGACCAAATTTCATAAAATTTTACAGGTATTAGTCACTCGTGGGTTACCCTAGTGCTGATTATATTTTGGTACTATTCAGTATAAAAGAACCTGCCTTTTCTTGCAAAATGGACCGCAAAGATTGTACGTATTCACTCTAGCTAAAAAAAACTAATGCCAAAATTTAACAAAATTTGGTAGATAAGTAGTCATTTGTGGGTTATCCTGGTGCTAAGATTTTGGTACGATTCAGGGATGAAGATACTGCCTTATTTTGCGAAATGGCCCTCAAAAATCGTCAAAATCTAAAATAAAACACTACGTATTCTCAAATGTAGACATTAAATGCTTGTTATATACTTAATTTTTGACGATAAAAAGAATAAGATTAAACCCATTACTCTAGGACTATACTTGATGATCACCTAACTTGGCACACCAGTGGCTGGTATACAGTAACTAAATGGCACCCCAGTGGCTAGCCGCCGTACGCGCAGCTGTACTTCATGTAACCTGTTGCGAATGGTTTGCGTGCAAACAGGTGCAACCGTTGACGATGACAGTCTGTTTCGGATGTCATTTGCCGAACGGGTCTCGACGAGCCGTTTGGCGAATCTGTTGGTCTGTTATCTCTGTCATGCGACCATTCGACCCACTTCGTCTTCGGCGTGTTCTCTGGTGTTCCTGTGTCCATCGTGTCACACATCAGTGGATGGTACTTACGTCGTTCTTAACACGCGTGATAATTGCATGCATCGACTAACCCACGTCACGCAGCTCCAGGATACTGTCTCGTTCCCGAGCCGTTAACTGCTGGCATACAGCACGCTGGCGTCTTCGAGGCATCGCTTCTTCCCTTTTTCGAAAGTTCGGCTGCACAAATCGTCGTTGATAGCATTTACAGAACGAGCCGTCTGCTGGTCTTTATCACCCGAAACTGGGTGTCACGTGACCCGATACGTAGGGAAACTTATTTTCACATGGTTCTCTCTTCTACCGGTACTGTGATTTGCATATGACTACATTCATTGCTTCATAGGGTTGCAATTTCACTTTTGACGAGTGTATCTCTTTGCTGTCAAGTTAGGTTTGTTGCATGTATATAAAGTATGAACTTAAAAAAAATTATTGGAGCCTGAAAATGGACAATTATTAGATACTCAGAAGCATAGCAATAAAACTAATTGTGTTCATTTTTAAGTAAATTCTAAAAAAAAAAAAACTGAAAAACTGTTAAAAGCAACTAAAATTTGCCCTTAAGTTAAGTATTGTGTGCTCGTATGTTCAACTATTTTTATATGGTAATCGTGTTTACTCATTTCTTATTCTCCTCGAATGTTTTCTCACCCTTTAGAATATATTTTCGCTTTTTATGTCTCTCTGCTGCAAATTCCCATCAAAATTCCTTACTTCAGAAATATTCTGTTGAATAACAAATTTTCCACAACTTTCATAAATATACATTTTTGAGAGAAACGAAAAGGAAATGAAATTCGTGTGAGTCATATTTTGGGTTATCCCATTGAATTGGTTTCTTTAAACTTTTCTCTGGTTGAGGTATAAGTTCAGTTTAAATAAGAATCCTTTCTAAATTTATATCAAAAATGTTCTTATGGTTACCAAAACATCCTTAAAAACTTCACAAAATTCTAAACCGCAAATATATATGAGATGAATATAAGCCTGGAAAATTTTCAATAATTCATTCAGCAGACGATAATGCGAACTTTTTATTCCAACTCCACAGCCGGAATTATTTAGAAAAGCAAAATTGCATTTTTTTTCTGCCATTTTATTTTCACAAAATTTCTCTTGTTGCCAGTAAATAGGGATCTATTTATGACAGTTTCCCGCGCAAAATTCGGAATAAGAACAGACATCAATTTAGGATTTTCATAAGTTGTTATGGGATAAATTCATTTACTCCTCTGGTCAACGGCCTTTTTCTGAATGAGATGTGGAAAATACCGCTTTTAATACCAAAATTTATGAGTTTGGGCATTGTGTAACCGCACATTCATAATTTCGTAAGGAAAAGCAATAACTAGAATGCTCTTTCTACTTTTAAATGTTTTCTCAAACGTCCCTACCTGCATATATGTATTATATAACAAGGATATCCTACTTTTTTCATATAATATATTAGATTGCTTCTTGATCCTCCGCAAAGGTGTATTAACTATGCAATAGAACAAGCAGTTTATTCACCCCGGAATCGTTTGTTTGTTTATTTGCTTCTGCTTATTCATGTAAGAAATGGAAGTTTTTGTATTGGACTGCTTATGTATATACATACCGCCCAATTCCCAACTGTATCTGACGAATGTTGAATTTCACATATTTAAGTTTCTTACGAAATATTTGTAGTAGAGGAGATGTGTTAAATAAGAGTTTAAGTTTAAAAGGACAACTGTGTGGTTACGTAGTTGACGTGCTCTGAAATTTCCTATACTGTAAAACATTTTGCAATCTTTGCTCATTTTTTTCAGCTATTTTGTTAATAATTTCGGCAAACTGATAAGAAAAGCCACAATTACAGGCGTTCATGAAAATCTCAGCTTTATTTCTGACATATTCAGCTAATTATCGGCTGACGAAGCGTTATTTTTGTATTTATATATATATATATATACACTGCTGGACAATTGTTATGGACGGATGACACTATCACCCATAGCAATCACAAAATGAAAGGAAGCAGAATGTGGAAAATTAGAATAAGTGCGGGATACAGTAACAGGAGGTGTGCGCATGCAGATTTTTCATTTCCACGCCTGTTTGTCGCGTGATTACCCTGATAAGAGATTTAAAGGATTTGACGCGTGTGGACAGTTGGTGTTCCAAGTGAAAATTCTACGGGAAAGATTGAATTGACGAACTTGAAATTTTCAGTATGTCTTTCCGATATCACTTAGATGATTTTACGCGTGGCAGTATTATTGGAAAGATCAAAGAAAGGCGAAAAATAACAGATGTTGCCAGGGTGTTCGACATCGCCCACAGCGTTGTTTCACAGCTGTGGCAAGCATTTAAAACAACTGGAATGTGAGCAAGCGTCACGGGGGAGGTCGTGTTAGAAGTACGTCGCCTGTAGGAGATAGGTACATTGTCCTATCGGCAAAAAGGGACCGGCGCGCCACAGCTCAGCAAGTGGCAAATCAGTTTCTTGCTACCACAGGACAGCGGATCTCCCGAAAAACTGTAGCCAGGCGTTTGAGAGAAGGACTGTACGCCCGCAAACCTGTTGTGTGTGTCCCATTGTCCAGACTGCACCGTACCGCCCGTTTGCAATGGTGTCGTGAGCATCGCAATTGGACTGGGCCTATTCTCAGATGAGAGTAGGTTCAGTCTGTCATCCGATTATAGACGTCAACTGATCTAGCGTGAGAGTGGTACTGCTTATCGTCCAGAAAATATCCAGGAAAGGGACCGATATCCGACATGCAGTATCATGGTATGGGCGGGCATCATGATCAATGGCCGTACGCCCCTACATGTGGTTGCAACTGGGACTATGACCGGCCAACGATACATTGATGAAGTTCTACTGCCTCATGTTCGCCTTTTCCGTGGTGCTGTCGGTGATAAATTTGTTTTCATGGAAGACAACGCACCATGTCATCGAACACTTTCTGTTCAGGATTGTCTAGTCACCGAGGGAATTCAATGCCTCGTATGGCCAGCACGTTCTCCAGATCTAAACCCCATTGAAATTGTTTGGGATGCTTTGGGGAGGCGTTTGAGATGCTTTGGCTGGTCGAAAATATCCTCCAACAAACAAGAACACCCTCATCCGTGCACTGACAGAGGAGTGGGATAACTTGCCTCAACAGCTGCTGGATAATGTTATGCACAGCATGATATGACATGTGGAATATTGCATCGCACTCCACGGTGACATATCCCGTACTGACACCTTTCTCAAAGGTGCCTGCTGTCGTTTATATGCATGTTTCCATTTCTCCGTACACAGCATCAAATGAACACTTTTTTCCTTTCAGATGTTTCAAGGCCTTCTGTATTTTCCAGAACAATAAATGATCTTTATTCTAATGTCCGAACAATGCAGCAACAATATTTTATCCTGCTGGGCTTCTACCCCCGCTTAATGTTGTGCTAAATTGCATTTTGTGGTCCGTCCTTAGCAATTGTTCAGTAGTGTATATATTATCCAAAACTATCAGAAATATTACTCCCCATTACCGGCAGTTGATTCCTCTGAAACTTTCAGTAACATGCTTGCAAATGTTTTACAGCGTATCAAAGATTACGAAAACTGTCAAAAACAGTTATCCATGAATACTCAACAGTTTTGTAATTCTGACATCGTTTTTACTTTCCTCATATGCACAGTATAATGTATAAATAAAGTATTGTAACGGGGTCGAAAATTCGAATTCGAGTTTCCAACTGGACAGCACGTTTCAAGCATACCTGAACACGACTCAGACATTTTTGAAGTGATGTCTGTGTATGTGTGTGTGTGTCAGTGAGTCTGTGGAGACGATACCTTACGAGCGAATGAAGCAATTCGAAAAAAAATTTGGTACAAAAATCTCAATCCGTGAATACTGGAAGCTCATTGTTTTTACATTTAATCGAATATTCAGAACTCCCCTAAATTTTGAAATAAAATTTTGAAAAAATCGTCAGAAAAATAAAACATTCCATAAAGTTACGTAGATAATCATTTCTTATAGTAAATTTTCATTAAAAAATGATTGACATAAACTTTAGAAAGCTAGCAAGATACTGCACATTTTTCAAATAAATTTATCATAAAATCACAAAATTAAAAAACAGTATTAACTATTGTGAAATCTGTTAACTTTCATATGTAATATTATGCGATAAATTTATTATCATCATTCTCGTAGATCTAGATCGTTCCATTCACGAGAGAAGATACTTTAAGTAATAGCTTTGTAATTTAACCCCATTACTCGTTTATTTACTATAAGAATAACCTATTTCTCCATCCACAATGCTTGGCAAAATTTTGGCGACGAATTTGGTGGAATATCGCCAACTTAGTGAGTTTTTAAATGTTGCCAAATAGATAAAAATATCACCAAATTGGTAAAAATGACTCTAAATCAATGAAAATGAAGACTGATGATAATTCAGTACCTTGGAAAGAATATAAGCATCTACTATAAGAAAAGATACTTTGGATAATAGTTTTGTATTTGGACGCCAATAGTCGTTTATTTACTATAAGAATAACCTATGTTTCCGACCATAATGCTTGACGAAATTTTGGCGACGAATTTGGCGGACTATCGCCAACTTGGTAATGGTAACTTTTTAAACGTCGCCAAATTGATAAAAATGTCACCAAATTTATAAAAATGACGCTAAATAAGCGAAATTTACAACTAATTGATGAAAATTCAATATTTTGGAAAGAATATGACTACTATAAAAATAACCTATATTTCCATCTATAACTCTTGGCGAAATTCTAGCGACAAATTTTGCGGCATATCGCCAATTTGGCGAGTTTTTAAATGTTACCAAATTGACAAAACTGTTGCTAAATTGATAAAAATATTATCAAATTGATAAAAATGCCACCTAATGGAATACAATGTTTTGCAAATTTTTAATTCCGTCCTATGATGGGTATACATTTTATTATATAAGAAATGCTGTTCTAAATATCGCCAACTTGGCGATATTTTAGCCTCACATTGGCGAAAATTTTGTTAACATTGTAAAAATTACGCCAAGTTAATAAAAATGACCACTAATTGATGAATTTATTATTAAAATATTTAAATATATGGACTATATAGCTTATTGAGGATGAAATCAATATTGATAATTGTTAATTTAGAGTTGCGTAAAATATAAGTTAATTGGGTACGAAATAGTTTTATGTTGTCATCCTGAAAAGCGCCATATATACAATTCAATGTTACAAACACTGTGCCGTGGATCTCTTCATCGCTTTTTCACAGTTAAAAAAGTAAATTCATTGTATTATATAAGGAAAGTCATGTGCTGCCCACATCAGATTTTTTAATTTTCTTCCCCAGGCATAGCCAGGTTTGAAATCAATGGTGGTACATTCATCCTTTATATCGAACATATTGTAAAAATGAAATTCAGTACTGTAACGTCCCCCCCCCCCTCTCTTTACCGAGACCCTGGCTTCACCTATGTCTGCAGGGATTGCATAAAATTGTACTTATCTTTACTTTTTAAAACATTTAATAAAAATAAAAGAAAAAAAATCTAGTAACTTAATTAATAACGTGTTAAGAACTCCAATTTTTAACACTTTACAACAAAGTTGAAAAGTGTTTATGACTTTGTTCATTCTGTCTGTCTGTCTGTCTGTCTGTCTGTCTGTCTGTCTGTCTGTCCGTTAGCACGATAACTGCCGTAAAAATGAGTTTATCAAAATGAAATTTTAGTATGTTGTTCAGACGGTCTGTAGGACCTATGGGAATATAAATAAATAATATCACCCAATTAGTTTTTTATTGAACCCGGGTTGAAAAAATGAAATACATTGAACCCTATGGGACCTATTTTTTCAAACATTTTTTAAGTAAATTTAAAATTCACGAATTGCTTCGAAATTTCTAGGAAATATTCACATTATCCCATAGAATATATAAAAAAAAATTCAGTAAAATATGTTAAGTAGTTTTTTAATTAAAAAAATTATTTAATATAGGGAAAAAAACAAATTCAATTAAATTCTGACTTTGGGATATCTTCCAGAAAGAAAAGAGAGAGATATTATATAATAAATATCTCTCCATTTGTTTAAACGTTTTGCATATGGGAGTGGCTTCATATTTTAAAATAAATTTGGTAGATAACAATTTTTCATTTTTTTTAAATTTTATATAACTCTTCATGATAAATTTAATTGATGGCATTTTAAATGCACTTTTCTACGTCCTAGAGAGTTAAAATTTGGTACACAGCTTAAATTTGTTGAACATTTTATTCGACAAAAATTTGATGGATCTTTAAATATAGATCATACATTTTTTTCGAAATGGCCTGAAAATAATCCCCTTTCACTTCTATAAATCATTGGTGTAATATTGTTAAAAATTCTGATGTGGACAGCACATGTCTTTCTCTGCAGACTCATATTCGTTCTCTTTATTTATTCAATGATAATTTGAGTTTATCTGCACAACATAAGTATTTTAAATGACATTGAATTTACACGTTAAACTTATATTTGGTTCTCATTTGATAGCTAGACTTATTGTCAAAGGTGGCGTAGCGAAAACGCGAAAAAACTAGAATATCTCAAGAACGGCTAGTCCTAGAGTAAGGGGGTTAGTCTTATTCTTTTTGTTGTCAAAAATCACATATAAAATAGGAATTTAATTGATATAATTGAGCACACGTAGTCTTTTATTTTTATATATAACGATTTTTGCTGGCCATTTCGCAAAAATAGCCCGTTCCTTTTTCCCGAATCGTAGTAGAATAACCTACAAATGATTTATATACAAAATTTTGTTAAATTTGGTATATAAATCACTTGTAGGTTATTGAAATATTATACTCCAAATTTTGTTAAATTTGGTTCATTAGTTTTTAGCTAGAGTGGATAAAGGCAATTTCTGCGGCCATTTCGCAAAGAAGGCAGATTTTATTACGAATTGTACTATAATCAAATGAACATCAGGGTTTCCCACATAAAACATACCTACCAAATTGTATGAAATTCAGTTTTTCAATTAGAGTGGATGTAATATCCACACAGACACACAGAAACATACACAGATACACCCTTACACACACAGACGTCTTCCTAAAAGTAGTTTTTTCGTGTTCTAGAAGTCCCAAAACGTGTAGATACTTTGAAAATTCGAGTTCCGATCTTCGGCACGATTCCAATACTTTGAGTACATACACATACACATATATATTATCTGTGTATTATCTGTGTATCTAAATTCCGTGCCTATGCAATTACAATAGTTGTGATTTTAAATGATCCCTAAACTTTTATTATTTCTTCAAGGAAGCCTAATTTTAACATATGCAGAATGCAAATATCTCAAGCGATTGTAAGATGAATTACATAAGAATTGCTGAATTTTTTTCACACAAAATTATTTAGCTCTGGAGTCTGGAATACAAGTTATATGAATGAAATATTCATTGATTTTGCATAAAGAATCAGATGATTTATATTTCGATACAGTTTTAAATATTTAAGTATAATAAATTACTGTAGTACTGTGATAATGTAAAATATATTACCACTGAATGAATCACATTTTAGAAATTTTTAAATGAAATTACATTTCAGTTGGAAAGTGTTTCATAATCAATGCTTATGCATGATTGATCTTTCTTGTTACTTTCTCATATTATGCAATATGTCCCAAAAAGATTGAAATGCGCTTTAATTCTTTACCTGTTGGAGATAAGTGGGCAATGTAAATTGCAAAAATATCGAAAGTAAGATAGGAAATAAGACTACGTTACGGAAATAGTCCTCCCATTCATTTTCAAAAAGTTACACGTTTTAAATTTTTATACGACCCCCTTAGACAAATTGGGTCAATCAGAAAATGTTTATTTTTAATGCAGCAAGATCATTAAAAAAAGCGCATATCTGTGTCTCTAAAATTGAGCGAGTTATATTTAATTGAAAATTGAACATTGTGAATGGGGACCCTATATCAAATTAGAAATGTAAATAAACATTTCACAGAACATACATATCACAGAAAAGATAAAACTGGATGATAATACATAGGAGACATTTTTGCTAATTAGACTCACGATGCAATCACGGATTCTTAAGTACTTTACACATTGAGACATGCCATTTTTTATTTGAAACAATTAAAATAAATAAGTAAACAGATGCAAATATGTATTTGATTTTGAATTTAACATAATTTTGTAAAACGAAGAATAGAACTCGCACACGATTTTTTCTTTTATTTAACTCTAATTTAGCCGTTTCAAATATTTATAGTAAAATAATAAAAAAAAACTGAAGAATGAAATGCAGACGAAAAAATGTTGACACATATTAACGTATTTTTAGTCTAAGCAATTTCCATCGTCAATTTGTTTATGATCCCTATTTTCACTGATGAAACAGCCTTTCACATGGTACGGAAAAGTGGCATAAGTCAGATTTTTTCCTTTATCATAATTCAGTTGATTTTAAAGATACAGATATGCGGGGTTTTTTTTTAATGATCTTATTGCATTAAAAATAAAAATTTTCTGATTGACCCAATTTGTCTATGGGGGTCGTATAAAAATTTAAAAAGTGTAACTTTTTGAAAATGAATGGGAGGCCTATTTCATAAACGTAGTCTTATTTCCTACCTTACTTTCAACATTTTTGCAATTTACATTGCCCACTTATCTCCAACAGGTAAAGAATTAAAGCGCGTTTCAATCTTTTGGGGACACCCTGTATAATATAGTATAGAAACATTTTTGTTTTTACGGAAATTTTTAAATTCGAGATTTTGATGCCAATATGTTTTCAGACCATTGAACACGTTTTAACTATTTTTGGAGGGAAGTTCGTCTGTCTGTCTCTATATGTACGGTCGATTTTCTTGTGTACATCATAGCGGCCACAGATATTAACAGATTTTCACGAAACTTTATATCCGGCTTTGTTATAAAAAAAATCTAGAACTAGATAGGATTTTTTTAAATTCCAGCGAAAACTTTGAAATTATATATTTTTTTTAACATTTCAGTATAGGACAAAATTTGGCATAATCATGCATTAAAGGGATTATTTATGGCTCAATGATCACGAGACATTATAGTTTCAATCATTGCTGTGAAAAATAGCAGAGATACAATTTTTTTTTGTCCGTGGTGTTATTAGCTCCCCTCGGGGGGCAAGTTCTCACCCCGCTGGGGATATCCGGCCAGTCAACCAGTTGCTCATACCCTAGGGTGAGTCGGGTGGCCTGGGTCTTTCAACCCCTAGTGGTACATAGTCAAATATGGTATCGGTCGATACAAGTTTTTCAAGCTCTTTAAAGTGATATGTAAAACGCTATAACTGTAATCATTTGGAGCCATGAAATCAATTTTTCACAAACTTTCTTGTAAAATTTGAAAAAAGAAAATAAAAAAGCTACTGAGAAATGAATTCTAGTATGAGAAACTCAAATGGAGCCACACTCTAGTTAATTTTTTAACGGTGAGGCTGTTTGTACTGCAATTTTATATTACTTTCCTTATATACATAATGTATAAGGAAAGTATTGTGACGGGGTCGAAAATTCGAATTCGAGTTTTCGACGGGAGAGCACGTTTCAAGCATGCCTGATCACGAATCAAACATTTTTGAAGTGATGTCTGTGTGTGTGTGTGTGTGAAAATGTGTGTGTGTGTGTGTGTGTGTCAGTGGGTCTGTGGAGATGATAACTGACGAACGAATGGACCGATTCGAACCAAATTTGGTACAAAAATCACAATCTGTAAAAACTGGAAGCCTATTGTTTTTATACGTAATCGAATGTTCAGAACCCCCTAAATTTTCGAATGAAATTTTGAAAAAATCGTCAAAAAATCAAAACCAGTAATAAAGTTACGTAAATAGACATTTCTTATGTAATTTTTCATTAGAAAACGATTGACATAAATTTTAGAACGCTAACATGAACCGTTCTCGAGATATTGCACATTTTTCAAAAAAATTATCAAAAAGTCATATAAAATAGAAAAAAAATATTTCCTATTGAGAAACATGTTCACTTTTCATGTATAATATCATGCGATAAATTGGGTGACATCATTCTCGTGGATCTAGCTCGTTCCATTCATGATAAAAGCTACTTTGAGTAATACTTTTGCATTTGAACGCCAATTTATCTGCTGTAAGAATAACTTATTTCTTCGTCCATAACGCTTGGCGAGATTTTGGCGACAAAACTGGCGGAATGTCGCCAACTTGGCGACTTTTTGAAATGTTGCCAAATTAACGAAAATCTCGCCAAATGGATAAAAATGACGATAAATCAATGAAAATGACGACTAATTGTCGAAAATTCAATATCTTGGAAAGGATATTAGTATCTACTAGAAAAAAAACCTATTTATTTTACTGTGAAAGTAGTAAATTCATTTCATTATATAAGGAAAGTCATGTGTTGCTCACAACAGATTTTTTTTTCTATATATTTGTTCCATTTATTAATCTTTTATACGACTCTTCTGGATGTTTGGGATTGTTTTCGTTATGTTGTTACTCGCTTCATATTTTGGGGGCTTATCTGGTCTTGTTGGACCTCGTTCCTCAACGTTTTCTGGCTGGTTTTCTTGGGAGACTTCTGTGATTGGGGAGCACTACACTTTCCGTGTTGGTCTGTTTAGAATCTATGAAGGAGATCGAACTCGAAGTACCTGTATGTTGCGTTTACAATAATTTGTGCAGGATTACGTTACTTATTTTTTTATTATTCTTTATACAAAATGTTTTGCTTATTGATTCATACCAAAATTAGAAACTAAACCAGACCAGCCAAATCACGCATGGAGGAGTGACTAAACAGTCAGTCCATCGCATCATTTTCTTTTCCAAACAGTGCATACAGAAATGAGGCAGTGTTGTAATGTTATATTTCGGAATATTACTGCTGTTGACTACTTGTTAAATTGAAATTTTTCTTTCTTTTTTCCTTCCAAATATTGATGCACTTACTGTCTGTCTGCCGTAGTTGCGACCGTTGACGCAAATGCGCATGCGCTAACGAAATGAGTCCATTATCAAAATACGAGTGATGACTGCAACTAAAAGAGTACAAACGAAATACGGAACTAAAACCCAACGCATCTTTCTCCTCCATGCTCTCCCTTTTGCGTTTGAATTCGTTCACTTGAGCTAGCCGAGTGTTTTGTGGACAGTATATCCCGCGCAAGATATAACCAAGTATAGAACTGAACGTTAATAATTAAAAAAAAAATTAGTAAATCCCCCCTTTTACCTTCCAGATTTCTTTCTGGAACTAGAACTTTTTCTTTAAGATTCCGTTCTTTTCTGCAGAGTATATATATATATATATATATATATATATTATATATATATATATATATATTATATATATATATATATATATATATATAATTTTTTCTTTCTTTTTGCTGTCGTAGCTCGGAGTATTCTTATTTAATGCTCTTTCTCCTTACCATTAAAAATCTATTTTCCCTATGTATCCTTTTAAATTTCTTTTAGAGACTGGAATAATTTCTTGTAAACTCAATACGAATTTTGTAAACTGAATACGAATCTTGTAAATTTCACATTTTAGGAAACTCTAAACACTATTTAATCACATTCTGTATTATATCCGTATGCGAGTCTGCGCATGATGGCACTCGAAGAAATCGGGTAATTGAATTCCATTGTTCATGATTATTTCAAAAGGTAGCAAAATCCTTAACTAACCAGCTGAAACTAACTAGAATCGAATTTGTGTTGATATTGATGATAATTGCAATCTATTCGCTTCATGATGAGATTAAATACTGGAAACTAAAACTCGTAAAGGCAGATTTGCGTTCTTTACACATCCTTGTTCATACACAATTATATACCCATTTGAAGGAAAAATATCGATCCAAAATAATTTGTATAGATGACAACTTTTCTTTCGAATAGTGATATACGTTACTGGGTTTTTTTTTACTGGTTGACATGCGTAAGTATACAATAACGAGTACTACATGACTCTCTCCTGAGTATATCTTTTAAAATAATTTCCTGGAACTCGTTTACTCGACATTAAATATTCCACAAGAGTGAAAAATAGTTGAGCGCTTTGTCATCTGACACGAAAACTTCTGTGTGGTCTCAAAGACAGAAATAATAAAAAAAATATATGAAATCTGAAGGTACAAAAGTTTCTTTTCTTTGTATTATATACATTTAATGTAGTTGTAGAAAAAATCATAAAAGGATGTAAGATAAATAGGTTCATGAATTATTTTCAAGTGTTCATCTCTCTTTTTCTTTCTTTCTTAATATTTACAGCTAGTAAAAGTTGAAAGAAGCGTAGCATTTAGCTCTTAACCAGACTTCACTTATGAGTTTGTATGGCAAGATTTGTGTTTACGCAAAATGTATTTTGTAGAACGTCGTTCTAAATATGATTCAAAAGACGTAAATTGACTTAATTACATTGCGTGAATTTCATTTAACATGTAAAAGTAAAAAACGTTGTTTTATATATCCTTTCATCCAATATTCAACTCCACTACTATTATCACATGTTAAAATGATCCCATATATACATATATATATATATATATATATGCACACACAAACACTGGTAGTTCAAGGCACAGTAATTAATACTCGTATTAATGGATTCATCAATAAATTGTAAGCGAGATAAATAACTTCAGTAAACAATGGGGTGAAAGGGTAGTATAGTTTATAACTAGTAGCGATTTTTGATTATAACGTAATCTATTAATTCTAATTAAGCTATTGTTAACTATATTTCTGGATATTCCTCTAGCTAGATTTGATGAGAAGTACTGAATATTATTAGTTTCAAAATCAAATTTAGTTTTATTATAAATATCAAAACATTAATCAAACATTACTGTCAAGTAATATAGTAACATATATATATATATATATATAGAGAGAGAGAGAGAGAGAAAGATAGAATAATAACTAATTTCAAGTAATTGCGAAACAATAAAATCACCAAATCAGCTAAACCACTAATATATATATATATATATATATATATATATATATATATAGAGAGAGAGAGAGAGAGAGAGAGAGAGAAAGATAGAATAATAACTAATTTCAAGTAATTGCGAAACAATAACAATAAAATCACCAAATCAGCTAAACCACTAATATATATATATATATATATATATATATATATATATATATATATATATATATATATATATATATATAAACACACAGAATCAAAGCTGAATATTAGACCCTTTTTAATCTTACAGAAATGGATATTAACATTGTTTTAAACAAGCTGTCATCCAACTATAAAAAAGCTTGCAGAGATTTGAAAAACGAGTACGTTCTATGAGGGGGGTGGGCATAGAAAGGGCAAGTCCAAGTTTAAATTTGTAAATAATTTAAATGTACCACTAAAGACAACAACATACCAAATTTTATGTCGCTACGATGAGTGGAACCTGGTTATTTAGGTTCAAAGTCAGGTTAAGAACCTAGTTCAATGATATGAAAAGCGACAAGGTTGTAAAAAAAAGCCTTTATTAATATGATTTTTAGGCTTCTAAAAATTTTTAATAATAATAAAATACAGGAAAAAATGGTAAAAGCTTATTATTTTTTATGTCAACATCAGTAGCAATTCATGTAATTTTCCCAAAAGGGAAAATTCGTTGGATGTTGAGCATTATCAGTAACGTCGGATCGCTTTAACTGTAACTTCCTAGTATTGAAATAGATAGCCTCCGTAAAACAAACATTTTCTACAATTTGACTCCTACCACCATGCAAAAGTCATTACTCATAGATTTCCACTGTGAAGGATGAACCGGCGTTGCTCGCTATCTTGTTTGGATTGGGGAGCTCAAATTTCACCTCTTTGCCCATCTCCCTCCTAACATTTTGCTTCTCCAGACAAAAGCGAGGAGTGACAATCTCAAGATTCCCCCCCTCCTTCATAAAACATTTTATTCAAATAGCTACACAGCTACTGTTATGAATACAGTTTTTAAAGAATTTTCAAACGAGTTAAAATTCTCAAACAAAATCTGTATAAAAAATGTTAGTGCTCGTCAAATTCCTTTCTTAATTTTTTGTTTTTGTAATCCTACACACGGTGAAGTTGAAATGATCCCCATTTAATTATGCTGCGGATTAAAAGTTCAAGCTCTCTTGCTACACGGTAGAAACCAGCTACTTTTGTTAGGATTTTCTGATCAGGCAACTAATTCTTGGACCAATGTTTGCTAGAAAATCGCATATAATAGGCGTGAGGTATCTGTTTCACAATATCTGGGTGTGTACAAAGGTCTGTGCCTAGCAATAGATGTAACCATTTTTACTTCTCAGTGTTATTTTTAGAATTTTAACTTGAAATATTGTCGTAAATAAAGAAGAAGGGAAGACCTCTCATCCCTGGCTACGCAACTGAACTAAAGAGTTAAAAGTTTTATGCAATGTTTGCATTAAACTTTTTATTTTTCTTACTCCTTCATTTTTTCAAATTTCACATAGCTCGTTTTGAACTCTAAACTGTTTCGAAACTCTTCTGAACTATATAGTCATAACCATTTTTTAAAGTTTTCATGGGATTTCAAAGTTCCTCTAGAAAGTAATAACCGTTAAAGTTTCCTTTTTGCATTTGATAGATCTCAGCCGACCCACGGTAAAGATAGTATACTGACCACATAAAAGACATGTCAAAATCTGTACTACCGACTACCATACTCTGAAAAGTATTCAGGAAGATATCTGATCAGGACATTTAGTAACCAGGAAAGTTGGAATTTTTCCCACCTGTTTTACGGTGTTATAATAAAGTGATTTCTGTCCTATAACAGGTCGTTGCATAATAGCAAGAAAGGATCATCTGTGAACCTTGGTTTCTTAGTCATTACCGCTCGTTAGGACAGTATAGGCTAGGCAATGAGATCAGTGAGTAAAAACCTTCTTAAAACAAGTATTTTAGATTTTTTTTACGGTAGAAGTATTTACTTCGAATCATGTAACGATACATAGCATTATTTTAGCCCCGCCCATCGTTAAAAAATTTTTAAATGCCCAGAATTACAATGAAATGACTTATGTTGATTTAACAGTGAGTTCGTTCACAATAGTATTGATCTCCCACTGCAGATAACAGCAACTATAAGCCTGTTTCACCCTTATTATGCACCTATCAGTATGGAATAACCGATAGTTGCAATAATAGAAAGAAAACTGGATATGTGCCAAAATTTTGAGAATTTCTATGGCTACCGACAAATTGAGTCCTACCACGTAGCCGACTTCACATTTCTTCAAAATTGAGCGCAGGTTACAAGAAACTGCAAAGACCGAGTTCATATTCATAAAATCCGCCTCTATGGGGCGTTCTCAAAGTTAGAATCGCGTCGCCGTTGCAGGTAGGAGCATACAAGAACCGATTTCGCGCTAATTATACGAATATCAGCGTGGAAAACCGATACACATAATTTACACATCGGCTTACGTTAAGATTAATTTTTTGTACTTCCGTCTGCGGCATTTCATATTTTCCCATCCTGTCATAATTTGGCATTTAAAAGAAAAATGTTACTGTTAACAAAAAAAAGCCCTCGAAAATCAACCCATTTTCAAATATTCCTAATTTTCTCTTGCAACCCGTTACTTTGTAGTGCTCCCTTTAAAGGCATGTGTAGGCGTCCCAACTCCCATCTGTCTTCGGCATCAGCTTCTCCACACTAGGCCATCCCCCAGAAAAAGTTCATGTGTCACTATTTTGCTTCCCGACCTTTCACTCCGAGGTATCCATCAGAGTGCTCGCTGCCGGAGTAACGATCTTGACAAATAATGGACGAGACCGCTGACAGAATGTGCTGAAAGTTCGAAGCGTGGTAACGTCCTCCATTGACAGAAAAGAAGATGCTTGGAATTCTGCCGTTGATGGAAAGTGTGAAATTCGAAAGGGAAAAAAAAATTTGATAAAGTCAATGGCGTCAGTGTTTGAACGGGTCAGTGATCTTTTCTAAAATTGATGCCATTTTGTAAATATAAAAGGACCGACAAGAACCATCACCAGGGTCAAATAATTCCAAACAACTGCTTAGAGCCTCATATAGATAACACCATCCATGGACCGGTATTGGCGAGAGAACAGCTCTTCAGCCACGAGATTCTCCTCCTCCTCAACAACGAACATCATCAAAACACATCACGCTACTGGCACAAGTATTGTCAAATATTATCTAAAAATAGCCAAACGAGTCGAAAAATTCGCCAAATAATAGTAATAATTCATGCAGACGATAACTGTAAATGAAGTAGCACTAAATGAAGTTACCTACAATGGCAGTAAGAAATTTGAAAAGGACCACAATTCAGTACCAAAAACAGCGCAACCCTAGCTTTTCAAATCTCCTCCTTTAGGCAGTTTCTCAGAGTATGAACTTGGCCATTGCAACTTCGTGTCCCCTAAACTCAATTTTCGGGAAATTTGATGTCAGCTACGTGGTAGGACATAATTTGTCGGTCACCATAGAAATTTCTAAAATTGTGACGCAGTGCGTTGTTGCTGCTGTTGATACCTGCCATTTCATGCTGAAAAGCGTATAAAAAATCGAAATTGGCCTGTGCATACTAATTATCTGTCATGGATGCGTGATTCTATCAATATTGCCAGATAATCTGAAAATAGAATAATTTGAATTCGGATTACTGTGACTCTATTTACATTCTAAACACAATTAAAGACACAAATAAATTGTTCGATAATTAGATTTTCGGTTGGTTGATTATGGTTTAATGGCACAAGATCCAAAGAGGATATGCTGCGCCAGACATATGGTACCAAGATACATAAATTAGTATGGATTAAAGCAAGTGTATAATTTAAAAGAGTGATAATGTGTGAAAAAAACCATGACTATGACACATGTACAACAATGCAAACGAGATGAAAAGTGGCTAAAAGGTTATAAAAGGTGAAGTTAAAAATGATGGAAAAAGAAGATAATTAGATTTTCGGATAACCGATTTTTGGATTAATAACGTTCTACTGAATTTGTTGATCGAGTGGGACGATGCGTAAGGTCTTGCTTGGGGTTACAGAGAACTCTAATGGGAGCAACTCATGGTCAAGTGGTTATGACGTTGATTACTAAATTAAGCAATGTTGAACGTTAGATATTGAAATGCAGCCTTCTGTTGGACGATACTGACAGACTGCACGTGTTAGCTTTCACGGTTTTTAGTAAACACGGCTCAATTCTTCTTCTAGAAAATCCTTTACGAAAAAAATTATTCCCTTAGCAGCATGGCCACATTTCTTTCTTGTTTAACATGATCTCCCTCCCTAAGACAGAAATGTATTCTAATGTTTTTCGACAAAGAATCTTCTGCATGTTCGTTTTTTTCACTTTTTAAAAGTGATGAAAGAATTCCCCACTAAATGTATTGCTATTTTTATTTAGAAAAATATTTTCTGCCGATCCGCGATGTAGTTCGAGATTTTTATGTGTCTCTTGAAACCTCGATATTAGGATAACGAACTCAGTAGAGAAGCAAAATAGACGTAAAAAGTCAATTACAAAGTTGTAGTGTACTGTCTACGCTGCAGAAATCGACAGTGAAGCTGTAACAGAAGTCATTTATTTGAGACAATAGAGCTATTGGACAATTATCCTAGTTTAGAATGAAAGAACACTTAAGTAACAAAAATCTAGTGTAGAACCTGTTTAAAATGTCCTCTGTCATAAACAATGGACATTTGAATTCCAGAAAGCATATTACTGCAAGCATTGCAGGTGTCACCGTGTTAGACGCCCAGATGATGCACTTTTTGGCAGGTATTCATCGCCATTCATATACGTATTTTATACATTCCTAGTGTCAAATCGTATTCATTAGACAATATTCTACCAACTTTGTAATTGGCTTTTTTCGTCTATCTCGCTTTGTTACTGAATGTATTATTTTAACATTTTAGATCCTCCGATAAGGGCGCTGCAATCCATTTTATTCGATTGGGCACGGTTATACTTTACTATGAATAGACCTAACGTGTACAGTCATGGACCTTAATTTACAACTTTATTAAGTGTTCAAGGGATTTCCTTGGAACCTTGTATAGATGAGGACATCAAGTATAGGTATAATTTTAGATAATTTTACAAATTGTTCACCCAAAGACCAAATTTCTAATTATACAATGAAGCAGCATCCCAGCAGCCGATTCGGTAGCATTGTCGATTTGCAATGGCGAGGAAAATCTATCCTAAGTGGAATAATCTATCTGCCTCGCTGCCTTAAAATAATATCCATCCCGCAATAATTTAACTGGTACCGGTCTGTCTTGAATGGGGTTGTTTTATTTCAAATGCGAATGCACTCTCAAGGTTAGCAGATCTTTTAAGATGCGTAAAGCGTATATTTTGCATTTTCTTTTTGTTTCCAACTGGGCAACCTGATTGCCCCTTCTTGGTATAAAGAAAAACCATGTCTTTATAAGTCTTAGGTTTCGTTACTAATTTTTTACCTTGAGATTATACATAAGTATAATGTATAAAGTAATGTAAGATGTATAATGCAAATAATATTTCGTAACTTTTCAGAGAAAATTGGAAATTCCACTTGAGGAGGTTTTCCTTGTTAGATAGTACACTTTCATTTGCATTACAAATTTACAGTTAGATATACTTTCATTTGCATTACTAGTTTTAGGGCCTGTTTTTCCTGAAAGCTTCTTAAACTAATAGAACTGTTATCTGATGGGGGTGGTATACACTAGCTCAAAAATTGTCCTCCCGATTTCCATTAAATTGAGTAAATAGTGAAGTCCGTTGAGCTCCATTTGTACAGAGGAGTTGTGTAGCGGTGGGACAGCCCAGTAGCTAGCGCGCGGAAATTGCACTCGGACGACCTGAGTTCGATTTTCAGCTCTGCCAAACTGCCCGGCATATCCTCTTTGGATCTTGTGCCAAAAAACCCTAATTAACCAACCAACCAATCAGCCAAACTGCCCGTGTTCACGCTAAGTACGGACACGTTAAATATATGGGTCCGTATGTCCTCCCCAGAGGGTAGGGGAAGGAGGGTACGATCCTTGTGGATGCCGCTCCCACTGGATTCCGGTCTAAATGGGTGGCACTTTCAGGCTGTCCAAACAGATACCTTACACCTTCAAACAGATACCTTACACCTTCGATGAAGAAAAATCTGATGTGGGCAGCACATGACTTTCCCTGCAGACTTATATTAACGTTCTCTTTATTTTAATTAAATTTATTTCACTTTTAATTCAATATTCGTTCTCATTCTGTAACCGGCCTTATTTTCAAAGGTGGCGTAGAGAAAGTACAAAAAACTAAAATATCTCGAGAACGGCTAGTCCTAGTGTAATGAGATTGGTCTTATTCTTTTCGTCGTTAAAAATTACGTATTAAACGAGCATTTAATGGATATATTTGAGTATACCTAGTTCTTTAGTTTAGATTTTGACGATTTTTGCGGGCCATTTTGCAAAAAAAGGCAGGTTAGTTTCTTCCGAATGGTACCAAAATCTAATCAGCACCAGGGTAGCCCACAAGTGACTCATCTACCGAA
Organism: Amaurobius ferox; assembly: GCA_951213105.1. Lineage (NCBI taxonomy): Eukaryota > Metazoa > Arthropoda > Arachnida > Araneae > Amaurobiidae > Amaurobius > Amaurobius ferox. The sequence continues at coordinate 87,582,700 of OX578143.1, read as the reverse complement.
TTTTGTGAAATTCGGTCCATTAGTTTTTCAGTTAAGAGTGGATACAAGCTTTTGCAGGCCATTTCGCAAAAAAAGGCGGGTTCTTTTATCCCGAATCGTACCCAAAACTAATCAGCACCAAACTCTGTCACAACTAACTTACCTACCAAATTTTGTGAAATTCGGTCCATTATAGTTTAGTTAGAGTGGATACAAAATCTGCACAGACACACAGACAGACAGACACACACAGACGTCACGCTAAAAATAGTTTTTTCGTATTCTAGAGGTCTCGAGACGTGTAGATCCGTCGAAAACTCGAGTTGCGATTTTCGACATGATTCCAATACTTTCCCTATACATTACCATGTATTGCAGGGAAAGTAAAAACGGAGTTGTATAATAATGCTCAATGGTTCAGTCAGGCTGCAAGCTGGTGCTAATTATATTTTAATACAGATAAAATAATTGGGTTTGGTCTTTTATTCACAAATGGCCTGCAAAAATTGGAAAAAGTAAAATAAAACAAATATGTTTAATTTTAAAAGCTTGTTCAAAACTTGCTTGAATAAAGTAGACATATGTCAGCAAGATGCCTTTCAGGGAAGTTTTGCAAGCTTTTATTTACAAGCAACAGTTTGGTTTATTGTAATGTTTAATTTCCTTAAATAAATGTTCTTTTTAACGTATTTCTGACGAGAATAATATTTGTGGTAGATGTATCCGGCTGAAATTGGATCGTAAATACTTATATGGCTTATATCTCCCAACCTAATAAACAAAAATATAAACAATTTATACTTGTTTTGCTAGAAATATAATATCATTTGTGAATAATTTTGATACTTTGAAATTTTTTGTTCCAGTGGAGAATTTTGTTTTACTTTGCTTACTTTCACTCAAAATATCTCCTAAGTTTTGTAGGATATATATAATTAGAACACGGCAAAAAGGGTCAGAAGGAAATCCAATTTCTAAATCAGTAATTTGTTTTTATAAAGCTCATAGTTTTTGAACAATTGTTTGTTCAAGTTAAAAAGGATTGCAATATTTTTGTAATGCTTATATCTCAAAAACTAATGCTACCTGTAAAAAGTAAGTAATTTGTAGTCTTTTAAAATCTCTACAAGGATATATAACTGGATTTTGGATCAGATTCTTAGTTTTTAAAATATAGTGGTTATAATTTCTCAGCGCTCAAATTTGTATAGATTTAATATTCACTCACGTAATTTGCAAAGATTAAGTTGTTTCAATTATGTATCTTTTGTTACAATAGACCCATATTATCTGTTGTGAAAAAAAACCCAAATAAGGCTGAAAAGAACGAATAAACTTGTTGAACTTTATTGGAGTTTTATTTTACAAGACGTTATTGACGCAAAACCATTTCGGCCCCATCGGACTAGAGCCACCACAGATTTTATTTTTACAGTATTTATGTGGCAACAGATTAATTTAATGAAATAATAATAGACGTTTGTTAGCCTGCAATTCATGGAGATAAAAGTAAGGGGATAAAACTTCATATTAAGAAAACCCCAATATCATTTGAGACAATAATTCAGGTGGCGCCAGGGATAATAATTCAGGGATAAGCCCTGCACTGTATGCATTTCTATAGCGAAAGGCCTAAAATATTTATTTATCTGTCCATTTTGTAAAACTAAATTATTAGCGCAAAGTAGAACTAAAACAATAAATAATATCCTTGCGTATTCAAAATTATTTTGCCTTTCAATTTACTTTTATCTCCATATATTCTGTACTCTATCTTACAACTATGAAAAATACTGGTTAATTATACTTATAATTAAAGAACCTTTAATTTAAAAATAATCAAAAATACATGTAATAAATACTATGCCTTTCTGCTGTGTCAACTAACAATAGCAGCTGCTTTACTGACACTAGCGACATCTAGATATAATTCTCAAAGCATTATGATATTTTCAAGTGTTTCATCCATATGAGATTCATTTCCTTTCTCCATGCCACAATTATTTGCTCAGAATAATTTAAAAAATTGTTTCTGCATATTGCAACACTTGCGCAACTGATCTTCAGTTGAAACATCTCTTGAAATTTTACCATTTTAAAATAAAATATTGAAAAAATATACTAAAATTTTAGAAAAAAGCAATCTGGGATCCAATTAACAGATTTTGCTACACAAATGTACAGCTTGAGTCCTTTAATTTGATATGGAATTTCAAGGCCGCCTTGACTGGGCCCATTGACAAAAGTAAACTCTAAGGTCCTCAATAAAACTTTTATCATAAAAAAAGGTAATTTGATCACGGAGGATGCACCCCAGGAGCTTCGTGGCCCCCCAGAATTTTTCTAATTTTGCCAATGGTAATAAACGGCCTTGTGTAATGTTTCTTTTTTGACAACTTATTAGCAAAGATGTCAGACTGATAGTAAAAATATTTAAAAAATGATATAAGAGTATCGATAAGTAATAAAATAAAAGAGTTGAAGGCTTCAAAAAAAAATCATATACTCACATATATATATATATATATATATATAACATATTTTTCATAATTATTTTCATTTTAATATGGATCATCACTGAAAACAAATTTTGTTGCTTTTCTTTTTTCGTTGCTTGCTTAAAAGTAACTTCAACTTTTCCCCTAACAACCACGAACAATAGCCGTTTCCTACTTAGATGGTATCACATCTCTTAAGCGATGACTTGATCTATCAACTCTTTTAATATTGACCATTTTTCTTGATGTGTATCTCCGTAATTGAATTTGTTAATTACTTGTCATACTAAAAACGGAACGTTAATCTTTCAAGTGTGGCCTTCTCCAAAATGAGTTCTGACACTCGAATAACAATCTCTTCTTTTTAAAAAAGAAAAATCGTTTCCTAGATCAAGCAAAGCAAATAAAAGTGTGATAGTATCTAGATTATAAGCTTTTTCTACCACCCCTACTCATCACACATCTCATGTGTCAATTATGAAATTATCAAGATGTGCTATGCTGGCTGGTTGCTGTACTCTATCCGGTAATAACTTATAACGAGGAAATTGGATTGCGCGTTACTTGGAAGTTGAAAGAAAGATATAGTAATTTATTAAAATAACAATGTTAATGAATGCACAGATTTATGTAAGTCAGGATAATATAGATTCTTTATAAAAAAAGATCCACAGTGCGATCAGCGTTGTAACTGGGAATTTTAGTCCCTTAAGTAAAATATGTAAAAGTCCCCGCCCCCCAACATTTTACTTTTCCCAAAATTAAAATTTTGTAAAGCCAAAATTTTAATTTGGGTTCCTCAAAATAAAAGCATTTTAGAAAATGCATTTATTTTGGCGACTAAAAGTTTACCCCTTCCAAGAATTTTAGTCTACCCCCCCCCCCCCCCCCAAGCGAAAGTAAAGAAAATTATTTTATTTTCGAGGATCATTTTCATAAGTAAAATGTTTTGAAATTTTCGGTATTTTGTTTGTCGTCTTTATTTTAGAGCTTAACTAGTTTTACTCAAATTTTTGTCAGTCATAAGTAATTGAATGAAAATTATTTTTAAATGTCTGAAATAGTTTGAGAAACTATTCACTAATTCAGTTTATATTAAAAATGTTAGAACCATTAAAACAGTGTCGAACTTTTAACCAGTTAAACTTCTTGTGCTGTTTCCCACTGTAAAGTGAAGACAATTGCGAAGTGAAGTCATCTTTAGACGCATGCGCACACCTTTAGCCTCATCCTGGGTTCCCGTCTCGAGCTTTTGATAGATCTCCGAGTTTTCCAAACCTTGAAACATTTTTATTTATATTCAACAAGAAAACCCAGACCATCCGACTCGCCCAGGGTTGGATATTTTGTGTAAAATTGTTTTCGTGTTTATCATAAAAATGAGTTTAATTAGTTATAAATAAATTAATCCATATAACTGTTATGATAATAACAAAATAATTTTGCTTTTCGATAAAATTTTTTGGGAAAAAATTGTTTTGTTCAGAGCAGAGTATCTATCCCATCTCTCTCTGTACTCCTATATTTCTTATTCAAAGCGCCATAATTAGCTCCCCAAAGTGGAGACGCTATTGAGTGCGAGTTTCCACTTTGCTGTATCATATATTCATTTCCATATTATTTAGATGCACTTGTATCATAATAAGTATCAGAATACAAAATTATAATATAATGCATTTTTATCAGTTTTCGTTCGTATTATTTTGAAATTTTCGCTATAAAATCTGAACTTTATATTTCAAAATTAAAAACAGATAGGTAACTGATTAGGATGAATTTGAGTAATCTGTGCTAATGCAGGCTGATTGGAAACTTCACGCACATCTAATTTTAAATCATATTTAATAAACTGAAAAATTAAATATAATAGTAAAGAATTTTTCAGTTAGGTGGCACTCATACACCCCCAAAAATATCATCTGCTGTTTTTAATACGTCATACCATAATAAAAGATCTTTTGACTTTCTCATACATAGGAATGAGAAAGTATTGTTTTCCCGAAAATTTTCGATTTCGAGATTTTGATGCCAATATATATTTTTAAGACCTCCTGAACACGTTTTGACTAGTTTTGGAGTGGTGTCCGTCTGTCTGTATGTCTGTGGTCGATTTCTTGTGTAAAAGATAGCTACCACAAATAGTAATGGATTTTCACAACTTTATATCCGACTTTGTTATTAAAACATCTAGAACTAGATAGAATTGTTTTTAATTCGAGCGAAATCTTCGAAATTTATTGGAAATTTTATATTTTTTTTAACATGGCAGCACAGGACAAAATTTGATATAATCATGCATAAAAGGATTTATTTACAGCTCAAATAATCATAAGACTTTACAGTTTATATCCTTGTGAAAAACAGCCACAATATAATTATTTTTTATTCGTGATATCATTAGCCCCCCTCGGGTGGCAAGTTAACCTCCCCCCCAGAGAGTACATTGTCAAATATGATATCAATCAAAAGATTTTTTCAAGCCCTTTAAAGTAAATGGTAACGCGCTATAATTATAATCATTTGTATCCATGATACCAATTTTTCAAAAAAATTCTTGTAAAATTTGAAAAAAAAAAAAGAAAAGCTACTAAAAATGAATTCTATAGTATGAGAATGTCGAGCTGAGGCACACTTCAGTTAATTGTTTTTTTCAATCTAAAAACAGGGCGTTTTCCAAGAGTCAAAGAATTTTTATATTGGAGAAATATTATTTCCTCTAGCCATTCTTGTGAGAGTATTATTGCAGAAGTTCAGAGGATTTCATGGAAGAGTTTTAGCAGCGCAATCAGTCTCTATACCAAACTGTTGAACTTGAGTTTAAACGGAAGACAAAGATATCTAGAGATTCGCTGTCTGCAAGAGATCCAGTTTTTTACCAACCTCATAATTGTATAATTGTTAGGGGTTTTAGATCATGGAGTATTTCTTGTGAAACCTTTCATTCACACTCTGATAAGAGTAGCTAGAGAAATATTGCTTTAAAATGAAAATTGAAAAAACACCATGTTCTTCGATTGATGAAAAAAGAGGAACTGTGATGATCGTCTAACGTATTAAAAATGGCTGACGATATTTCTGATATGTTTTGGAGGGTATATACTAGTGCCACCTAACTGAAAAAAAATGTATCAATTTTCGCATAGAATATCAATTTTTAATTTCTCAAAATATCAATTTTCGTATAGAATAAACTGTCATCATAGTTCTGGGAATTATCCTATTTCACCATAGAAAATAATGGTATGAAAATCTTATATCCTATGGAGAAATATTATCTTATTATCTCATATCCTATGGAAAAATAATTTCCAGAACAATGAACTGGGAATTATCCTATTTATCTATATGAAGTACTGTATTCTTAATGCCCCATTCGAGCATTATGAATGCATTATAGAAATAGGATATTGTTCCATTCGAATAATGCTCCATTTGAGCTCTAATTAGTTTGATTAGAGTTCAAAATTCAAATAATTTGAGCTCTAATTCGTTTGATTAGAGATCAAAATTCCAATAATTTGAGCTCCAATCATGAGAAACCTAAAATTTCTATGTAGTTCTACTTTTTAACATAATGTATTTACACATAACATTTCATATCAGTCGCTCATTCATTCGTAAGTTATCCCGTTCACACTATAGGCATACACAAAGATGAAAGTCTTCTCAAAAGTGTTCGAAACGGGTTCAGGAGGTTTTAAAACGTGCTTATTCGTCGAAATCTTGAATTCAAAAATTTTCGGGAAAGAATAATATATTTTCTCGAAAATAGTATCAGAAATTATAAAACTGTAAAATATGAATTTTTCACTTTATTCTACTTTTTCCTCTTGTATGGAATAACAATGAAGGTTACCTCAAAAACAATCCGTGAACAACTATACAGACAAAAAATAAGAAGAAAAATAAGAAGAAAAATAAGAAAAATAGAATGTGTGAAGAAACTGGTCCAGAGATTGACTTTCATTCTTTTTACCACTTCAGGACGTAACTGGTTTTCTGGGCGATGTTCTTCTTGGGGCTTTTGCTGTTATTATATACGGGAGGTGTGTGTATGTAGGGGGGATATATAACTGGGCTCCTTAGTCGCGGAAGGCCTTGAAGAATTTTCTGGAAGTATGAAGTTAAGATTGAAATTGTGAATCCATTATTTTGCGTAATATGTAAGCATCAAAAAGTGACTGGTTTTTGAGTATTCATATATCGTTTTTTTTTTCTCATTTGTCTAAAATGCAAAAGTTCTTTCTGGATCGATTAAAAGAAAAGAGGTACGACAATTACTATCAATTAATGCTGGAACCCCACTGATGTTAATCGTGGTCGAATGTTTAGAAAAACTCCTCATTCCCAGGTTTTCGAATACATATTTGAAAAATTCATTAAAAAATCAGAATCTTTCAAAATGTTACGTAAATATAATCATTTCTTTGCGTAATTTATCTATATAAGATGAATGGCACCTATTTTAGAATGCTGCAAGGAATAGTTCTCGAGATTACAGCACGTTTTCTGATACATTTATGAAAAAGTTACTTAAAAATAAGTAGCAAGTATCCTGAATAAATGTTGACCTTGACCATAAATTTGGCGAAATATCGCCAACTTGGCGACTTTTTAAAAATGTTACCAAATTGAAAAACATATCGTTAAATTGACAAAAATGATTCTTTACGAAAATGACCCCCCAAAAGCGATGAAAATTCAATATTTTCAAATGATTAAAATACTCTATTGCTTGCCGATGTGGTGGCCGAGCGGTCAAAGAGGCGGGCGTTTCCTCGTGATGGCTCGGCTGCCAGATTGCGGGTTCGAGTACCGCTTACGGGCATGGATGTTGTGATGTCTTATTGGGGCAGAAGTCGGACTTCTACCTTCGGGTGCCCCGGGTCTTTGACTAAACAGAAGCAGCGCAAAAATTCTTCCTTAATAAAATATGTTAGGGACACGACACCAACCAACCAACCAACTCTATTGCTTAGAGGATGCTAGAAATATTTCTCATTGTGAAGTTAGATTTGCGAGAAATAAAAGTGAATTGGAGACTTCGAAATAATTTTATACATTTTCATCCATAAAAGCTCCCAATGTTAATATACAATTCAATACATTGTGTCAGTGATAATTAGTTTGCTGTGGAAGAAGTCATTGCATTGTGTAGGGAAAGTCATGTAATACACACATCAGATTCTTAAGATAAACGCCTTATGCTCTTCCAATTTAAGAAGTAGCAATGGCATAATCGTCTTGCGGTTTTTAACTAACGTCAGACACAAGGAATCCTACACTATAAAGTTACTCGAATCCCAGTCTAGACGAATACCTAACTATACCAAAAGTTAATTGTGACTGTATTCCACCTTTGTCTGCTACAAACCCACCTTCTGGACCTGTGCCCAATTCTGGAATAGTTTTCATTGCAACTAAACATTTACCATCGTCATCGTTTTTTAATGAGCTATTTTACTTAAATCAGTTTTTCTACGCCCGACAGCTAATTCGATAGGAATTGTTGCAAAGCAACGCCTAATCGTTTGGGATTTATTTGTAACAGATTATTAACTAACTGCAAGAATGTGAAATATTCCTTGACTTTTAAATTTTACTTTCTTACACGAAGTATAGAGAAAGTATTGTTTTCACGAAAATTTTCGCGTTCGAGATTTTGATGCCAATATATGTTATAAGACCTCCTGAAGGCGTATTGACTATTTTCAGGGGGATGGCCGTCTGTTGTCGGTTTATTGTATACACGGTAACTACCAGAAATATATTCTGATTTGTTATCAAAAAATTTGGAACTAGACAGAATTTTTTGAAATTCGAATGCAAATTTCGTAATTTTATATTTTCTTGACATGTCAGTACAGGACAAAATGTGGCATAATCATATGCATAAAATGGGATATTTATGGTTCAATGATCATGAAATTTATTAGTTTCAATAACTGAGTGGAAAATAGCCGCAATACAGTTATTGTGTTTGTGACATCATTAGTATCCTTTGCTGGCGGGGAAACAAGTAACACCCAGAAGGTACATTGCCAACATTAATATCAATCTAAATATTTTTTCAAGCCTTTTAAAAAGGGGTAATATGCTATAAATGTAACCATTTTGAACCAACAATACAGATTTATCAAAATTTTCCTTGTAAAACTTGTAAGAAAAAAAAATACTTACAGATAGATGTTGGTATGAGAAGGTCTACACTCCAGTTAATTTGATGCGAAATATCTTAGGGGTCAGAGTACGTAGTAAATTATGACAGAGGTGTGACGGGCTGTGAAATTTAAATATGTGATTGAAGTAGCACTCTATTTTTACGAATACCTAGCAGAGAACCATTGTTATAATTTAAAGGTCTGTGTCGTGTGACCGTGGCAATAAATTTAGAAAAATATCATCAATTTGATGAATTCTGGAAACTTCTCGAATTTTGTAGAATGATTAAAATCTTCACGAGGAGCTATGTGCTTTTTCCAGAACTTTCCTCAGCGATAATATAAGCTCACCATCGCTCAGTTGAGTTGTTGATGTGATACGAGTAAAAGTGAATTGTGAATTCGCCCGCTTCTCCAAATTGGGAAAAAATATAATAATTAACTCACGAACGACTTATCTGATAAAATGTGTATATCCGTCGAAAACCCGAAGAATCCTATTTTCGATCTATTCCAATACTTCCCTATACACATTACCACGTATTGTAGGGAAAGTAATAATTTGAGAACCATGATGCAAGAAGGGAAATTATATTTAGGGGAAATTATGCAGAGAAGGAAAAAATTGAGCGAGAATTATATAGAAAAGTAAAAAATTGAGGGGGAATTATATAGAAAAGTAAAAAATTGAGGGGAATTATATAGAAAAGTAAAAAATTGAGGGGGAATTGTATAGAAAAGTAAGAAATTGAAGGGGAATTATATAGAAAAGTAAAAAATTGCTCAGTGACATGAAAATTTGAGAATCACTTATGTAAATTCGATTGTGTATAAAATTTTCTTTGTAGATTGAGCTTCAAATCCAAAATTCGTTGACCTGGTTGGGCCCTCGCGGTACTACAAAGAAAATTTTATACACAATCGAATTTACATAAGTGATTCTCAAATTTTCATGTTCACTGAGCAATTTTTTATTTTTTTTTTTATATAATTCCCCCTAAATATAATTTCCCTTTTAATTGTATAAATATTCGTATGTAAACTGGCGCCTGTCCTACGTTTCCTGTGATATTGGACGAGCTTTAATCTATATTATACGAATTCTCTAGCTACATGGGAAGTCGTCGCACACTTCCGAAAGTGCTTCTCGTGGGATTTAACATCAACTTGTATGCTGAACGCCGAAAATATTTGACATCTTTATAACACCGGGAAAACTCCATGTCAATAAAAAGCTTCCTACGCCTCATTTTGCTGAGAAAATACGATTCTTTTCGGCAGTGGTTTATTTTATTTTATTTTATTTTATTTTATTTTATTTTTGCTAAACATGCGTGAGCGTGCGTGCATCATTTACAAATGAAAATTATGTTGCTACCTTGTAGGATATTTACTTGTAAGGAGCTGATTTTGTTAATGTTTGCACCACATTTACTTAAGTCATAAGCAGATGTTCCACATGCGTAGGTGAAAAAATCAAAAGGGAAAATTGATTTCTGATCTTAGTATCTTTGAGGGAAATGATGTCTCATATTTTATAGAATTGGCAGCCGCTTTGGGTTTGTTCATGTAAAACATATTTTTCTATTACGAATTACTGCTGGGTGACTAATCATGGGTTTCATATTTCTTGAGGCTTAATCATTCAAAACTGCTAGTTAGTATAAGACCTGGGTTTCTTTAAAGCATTTCATATCAATAAAAATTTCAATTGCCGCCCAGGCGGTGAAGTGGATAGCGTCTCCGACTGCTGTCTAGTGGGCTTGGGTTTAAATCCCGAGTAAAGGATGAGTGTTTTCATGAGGATGAAGTCAGTCTTCCGCCTTCTGGGTCCTCGCCAAATGTGAAGCTGCACCCCCCCCCCCCCCTTGACCTTCGTCAGTGATGCTTGTTTGTGTTAATAAACTTTGTGATCTAGTCTTGTGTCATTCTTTGTCCTTCTTCTGGCATCACTGGTCCTGTTTGCGGTTAGATCGAAATAGGAGGTTATAAGTAACAACAAAATTTTAATTTGAGTGAGTTTTCGTGTGTGAATTGTCTGATTGTTGTGTATTTTTCTACTTTGTTTCGGCCTGACCTTGTGAAATGTGTTTTTTCTCTCATTTTTTTTTCTGCTCACAATTTCCTGCGTCCCCCCACCCCCCTCCTAGTAATTGTTCGTTTTATTCCCCTTTACTTTCCATGCGCGGAGAGCTAAAAGAAAAGTATAGTAATTATGACTTGTACCACTTTTTTTCTTGATATATATATATATTTTTTTAGCAGTAGATTTAGAGTAAACTTTTTACTTTAACCGATGTAGTTAAGAAACGTATGTTGATCATGATTTAATCACAAGTCGAGTCTTCATTGTAATTACGTCGATGGAGTCCCTAAATGCCATAAAGGATTGTTAGTTCTATGGGTATGTATAGGTGAGAAGGTGTCAAATCGTTTGTCCCTTCATAATATAGAAAACTACTGAAACGATTTGGACCCAATATGGATGGCAAGTTTCACATGCAATGTGATGTAACCGCCGAAAAAAGTTCCAAAAGATGTATATAATTTAATTATAAAACAGGAGTTTGTCAAAATCGTTTTCCCCTTCGTAATCTCGAAAATCGCAGAAATGATTAAGACAAAGTTTAAGTGGTATACTGCGCATTATATTGTCTAGATGTAAACACAGTAAAAAAAAATCCTATAAATGCATATAGTTTAGCAAAAAAATGAAATTTTGTTAAAATTGTTTGTCCTTTAGTAATCTCAAATACCACTGATGTAGTTTGGGTGGTATACTGCATATATTGTGTAGATGTGAATGCAGAAAATGTATTTTACTTTCCTTGCAATACATGGTAACGTATAGAGAAAGTATTGGAATCAAGTCGAAAATCGCAACTCGAGTTTACGAATTATCTACACGTTTTGGGACCTCTAAAACACGAAAAGACTATTTTTAGCGTGGTGTGTGTGTGTGTGTGCCTCTCTCTCTCTCTCTCTATCTATTTCTATCTCTCTCTCTATGTGTGTGTGTGTATCCTCTCTAATTAAAAAACTAATGGATCAAATGACATAAAATTGTATAGCTAAGTCACTTATGGGTTACCTTGGTGCAGATTAGATTTTGGTACGAATCGAGATAAAAGAACCAGTCTTTTTTTCCGAAATGACCCGCAAAAATTGCATGTGTCCACTCTAGCTAAGAAACTAATTGACACAATTTCACAAAATTTGACAGATAAGTCGCTTGTAGGTTACCCTAGTGCTGATGAGATTTTGGAACCATTCGGGGATAAAGAACATGCCATTTTTTTGCGAAATATCCCGCAAAAATTGTCAAAATCTAAAATAAAAGACTACGTCAAATGTTTTTTTTTTTCGAATTTTTGTTACGCCGTTTTTGAAAATACGCTTCGTTACCAATTGTAACCGAAAACTGAATTAAAAGTGTCAATTCAGTGTCATTTCAAATACTTATGCGTGTTATTTAGTGCATTTAAACTCAATTTAATGAATTATTAATGAAATAAAGAGACAATGAATCTGAGTTTGTAGAGAAAGTCATGTGCTATTTCACATCGGATTGTTTTAAATGCATATAATTTGGCTCAGTGGGCGAATGCCCACTTGTTTCGCGACGAAAGCCTGGAGATCGCTCGAACCGCAGGCAGTTAATGGATAATAAGCGGGAAAGCTCCTCAAGGCATCTTTCACAAAGAAGTATTAACTTATCAAAGCTGCAAATGTCAATTATAATAATTAAAATGGATACACATCAATTCCAACAAACTATTTAATTAAAGACAACCAATCCTAAGTGTGCCGATTTATTAATTTTGTTGATTAAAATTAATATTGTCAAAAATGCATTTTACATTAAATTAATTATTTATTAGTATATTAATTATACATGTAATCTGTTCTAAAACTTACTGCTGTGTACATTGCGTTGGTGGCCGCAAAATCCACCTATTTCTGTGCTTAACGGGATACTAAGTTAACAAACTAGAAATTAAGGTTAATAGTAAAGGAACAAACATTTATTTATCACATACTCAATTTACACTCTTTAGTTTTACAAATTAAAATAAATATCACAATAGTGGAATACATCTCAATGGTAGTTCGGGGGGTGTAATGCCAGATGAATTGATATTTGGTTGGAGCACGTGGTGGGATGCATAATTAGCTTTTCCTTAAAAACACAAATTTAGACAAAGAGGTTATCCTCATATAGTTTAATTGTACGGTACCTGATCTTCTTTCATATAACTTGGGTAACACCGATGCTTTGTCACACTTTACACTTGCAATACCAGATGAACATGAGCTCTCCTTCGAATTCCTATATCAGAGACGCACACACAACTCTTAACTCTGCTACCGTCGCTTCTTCTTGACTAGTCTAACTCCAACAGCCTGCCTTGACCAATTCTGACTCCCACTTCGAGCAACTCTCACTTATATCCCTTTTTCGGTCGGCGGTCCACGTGCTGAAATGTAGAGCTGATGGCTAATCCGTAGACATGGCGTCGCCGTCTCGGTTGCCGCCAAACGGCTTAGCGTGGAATGTAAACATGGGCGTGGTATGTAAGATATGGGGCCACCTGTATATTATCGCCCATCTGCTTAGCGTGGGGTTAATCCGCCCGCATTCCTGGTTCCATTATTTTTTAATCCTTCCAAATATTTATTACTTTACATTTCTGGCATTACATTCTCACCCCCCCCGCGAAAAAAAAGTCCAAAAGTTACTCTCCCCACAGTTTCACCCCAGTGGTAAGAAATTCAGTTCACAATGGTTCCTCGCAAACACATAAGTTCATCCATCGTGAGAAAGGCTGAGTTCCACTTTTTAGCCTCGTACAACTCATAGCTTTGATAGTTCTTTGTAGTTTCTTGATAGTTCCCTGTCAAGTTAGTCCATTATTCATAATTGACATAATGTACCATAAATTACATGAGGATTACCAACATTCACATTATTATTAAATTGTAAATTTTGATATATATTATTTGCAATGCATAATTTTTCATTTCTCCTTTTACATAATTATTTACATACGACATATCATTACATAACAGCATTCATTACTTTATTATTATTATACATTTTCTTGTTATCATTTCATTTTGTAACATATTGTAGTAGTGCAACTATCAACTTCCGATTCTTGGTTATGGTTGAATTCCATACCACCATATTATTTATAAATTACTTTGTTATTTCACTTTTTTTTTTTTTTTTTTTTTTTGGACGTGCCATATATGTAATGTCAGAAATACATAACATACTTTTTGAAATATACTTATATCCACAATTTAAAACATAAAAACATATACATATACACTCAATTATCACTTTCTATTTATGACATTAATTACAAACTTTTTACATATTTTTCATATTCTTTGTTTTATGAAATTACTATTTACAACAATTCGAGGGCGAAAATTATACCCTCTGGCATTATAACAAACCTCATCATCATTTCTATTATTTTCACAGTTTAATTGCTTTTCTTTAGTGACCTTCCCTTCCTTAATTTGACTTTGATCATTATTTCTAATCACTTTCTCATTTTGATTTTTTTCTTTGTCCTGTGTGTGTGTGTGGTTTGATTCGTTTTCGTCACTATCTTTCAAATATTGTTTTCGCTCCGCTGCCATGTATAGTTTATTTATGTGCACTTTATAAGTTTTATTTTCATCACTTTTAAGACATATTATAACATTATTATTTCGGACTAATTTCGTAATTCTAAATGGTCCATCATATCGATCCTCTAATACCCTTGGTTTTAGGAACTTTTTTAGGTACACTGTCGCTCCTATAAATATATCGTTTTTTCTCACTATTTTATATTTCTTTATTTGTTTGTCATTTATCAGCTTTTGTTGTTCCGATGCGTCTTTCACGACTTTATCTATATTTTTTAAATGCTGTGCCACATAATTTTTATAATTATTTACATCACTATACATTATATCTATTTCTTCCTTACTTGGTATGTTTGTTTGTTTAATATTTTCAAATGGCAATGATAAATCTCTAAGATAGAACAGGAATGAAGGCTCAAATCCTGTATTACTGTTAATAGTGTTATTCACATAAAACTTAAACCATTTTAAAGATTCATCCCATTCAAACGTAGTCTTTGACAAACACATTATACATTGTTTCATGTCTCTGTGTATTCTTTCACAACGACCTAAAGAACTTGGGAAATAAACCGAACTGTATCGCCTTTCAATATTTAATGCATTTGTAAAATCTATGTATTCTTTACTTTTAAAAATTTGAGCATTATCGCTTTGAATAATAATTGGAACTCCATAAGTTGTCACGAAGTTTGTTAGCTTATTCACTATTGTTTTAGCCGTAATGTCTCTGACTGCATAGGCCTCAAAATATCGTGAAAACATGTCTACAATTGTAATTACAAAATTATTTCCTCCATTACTGCGCGGTAGTTTTCCTACGCAATCCAGTTGTAAATATATTCCTGGTTTTAATATTTCTGGCATAGCCTGAAGTCTGGCTGGTGGTATATTTTTGTGTTTTACTAATAAGCATTGATTACAAGACTTACAAAAATTTTCCACGTCTTGGAAAGCCCCTATCCAAAAATATTTTCTTGAAAGTAATTGGTATGTCTTTTTTACTCCGAAATGAGGGAAATGTGCTATCTCTATTATCTTTCCCTTTAGCGAGTGCGGTATTACAATCTTATTCTCATTTATTTTCCTATACGTTTGTCTTTTATTTTCCTTCTTTACCATCAACAGTTTATTTTGGCTATCAATATAGTATACCTTGTTATTGTGATATCGGTTTCTTCCTTTTTGTAATTCCTCTCTAATTTTACTTAATTTTTCATCTACCATTTGTTGCTCTAATATTTTCTCCACATTTATCTCATCATTTTTAATTAAAGTATTTACATATTTGATTTGGTTATCATTGTCAAATACATATCTCGAGCAATAATCACTTGCGTTATTTTCACCTTTTTGATATTTGAATTTAAAATCATACTGACTTATGTCAATTAGCCACCTCGATATGATATTTGGCATTTTATCTAATTTTATGTGGTACATAAGGGATTTTGCGTCACTCAGCAAGGTGAAACTCCTTCCGAACAGATATTCTCTGAAGTGTTGTAAGGATGCGTGTATAGCTAGCAATTCTAGCTTTATTGCAGGATAACGCTTCTCTGCCGGGTTCACAGGTCTTGAATAAAATTCGATAACATGATCGACTCCATTTACCCTTTGCATCAAAATACTACTAATTCCCTTACCTGAGCCATCCGTAGTTAAGACAAACGGGTTTACTTCATCAGGCTGTCTTACAACTGGTTCTTTAAAAATTGCATTTTTTAATTTTTCAAAAGCTTTTCTACATTCATTATTCCACTCGAACCTAACATTCTTTTTTGTCAAATTTACCAACGGTTCTGCAATTTGTGCATAATTTTTTATCAGACCTCTAAAATAGTTTGTTGTCCCAAGAAAGCTTTTTACTTGCTTAACCGTTTGGGGTTGTTTGAAATTTTGCACTTTTGCACAGTTTTTTATTGATGGGCTTATACCATTCGCATTTACTTTATATCCTAAAAATTCAATTTGCGATTTGCATATCTGTAACTTCGCCGGGTCGAGTGTTAAATTATTTTCTTTCAATCTTTGGAAAACAATTTTGATTTTCTCTAACATTTCGTCGTTATTTTGTGCGCATATGACTAAGTCATCTAAGTAAAAGTATATTTTTAACTCTGATAGATCTCCTAACACTTTGTTCATTAAAAGTTGAAAATATGCTCCTGAGTTTTTAAGACCAAACGGAATTCTTTTAGGATTAAAATTTCCCATAAAAGTTGTGAACGTTAAGGCCTTTCTATCTTGTTTTCTTAGTTCGATCTGAAAAAACGCCGCCTTCAAATCCATAACTGTATAAATTTTACTACCAGCGATATTTTGTAATATATCCTTCACCTTTGGTAAGTTTATTGGCAAAAGTGGTAAATACGCGTTTATGGCCCTATAATCAATAGCAAGTCTATATTTAGGTTCTTCATTTGGTTTACTTGGTTTCTTTACAAGAATAATGGGACTAGCGTACGTGCTTTGTGAACTTTCAATAATGTCATTTTCCAATAATTCCCTAATTTCTTTTTGCGCAATTTCTCGTACTGCTCTCGGAATTGGGTATGGTCGACTCTGAATAGGATAATTGTGCATAAGTTCGATTTTCGGTACTATTGCTGATGTTTTACCTAGGGTAGCATATGACTTTGAAAAAACCTCTGTATTGGTCATCATTAATGCAATAACTTTATTTCTATCTTCCTTATTTAAGTGCTGTACTTGAAAATCGTCTGGAGATATTTCTTTCTTTCTTAATTCCCGAATTTGTTGATAATCTGTTTTATTTAAATTTTGAATATTATTAATTTCCAACGTGGGTTTACTGCTTTTATTTTTTGTATCAACAATTTCGATTTGTTCTGTTATTATACCCACGTTCATATTTTTATTAAGTGTAATTTGGCAATTTTTTTCATTGTATAACAACATTCTAATCTTATTTTTATTTTCTATACTTTGGATCGCTTCATCCGTGATTAATGTTCTTGCCATTTTTATTGGAGAAAATAAAACATCCTGTCCCTCATTTAATTCCTGTGACAAAATCAATTGGACTATCTCTGACTCCCCTGGCTTTAATGTTATTTTTCTTTTCAATTTAGCGAAAATCTGCTTTTCCTCTTTCTTTTTAACATTCTTATTCTTATTACTTTCATTAGAACTTGGTAACCATTTTTCATCATTTACATTATCGCGAGTGCTACAATTTTGCATATTAGAGTTTTTTCTATCGTTATCGCTTTCATTATCCTCGCTTATTCTACCTTCATTCTCATTATTGAATTCATTACAACAATTATTTATTTCCTCATATTCGTCGTCATCATTATCATCGCTTATTCTATCTTCATTCTCATTATTGGATTCATTATAACAACTATTTATTTCCTCATATTCGTCGTCATCAGTATTATAATTTTCATAATTACTATTATATCTATTTTCATCGCGAATTCCCTGGCTTTGTGGTTTTTGTTTTGAATTCTGTATTGGGTTTGTATTTTCACTTTTATACAATTTAATCGCAGTATTCCCAAATTGTACTTCGTTATCTTTTGTATTTAAAATTGCTTTATGTGAGGATAAAAAGTCGTAGCCTAAAAGCATTTTATATTGCCCTTGAAAGTTCTGTTTTGTCACGAAAAAATAATTTTTGCATGCCTTTTCTCCAATTCTAAATGAAAATTGAATGCAATTTAAAAATTCTATATTTTCTTTAGTAAACGTCTGAAGTATTACTCTTCTGGTTATGTATTTTATTTTTACATTTCTATTCTGTTTTAGTTTTTGAAATGTTTCCAAATCTATAATACTAACTTGAGCCCCACTATCAATTACACTTATTATTTTTATTCCTTTGCAATCTATTTCTACCATCGGTAATTGTGGGCTAGATACGTTTTCACATTCGCTTGAAAGGATACTTTTGGTATCATATTTTGCTTTATCATTATTTTCATAATATTGTGCTCTCTTCAAATTTGTATAGTTTTGCCAGTCATCTCCATTTTTGTTATTTCTATATGTTTGTGAACCGAATTTATTTATTTCTCTGGAATTTGTACGATTCGTTCCTTGGTCCCAAATTCCAGCTCTTAGTTTAAATTACTATTATTATTGTTTCTCTCATATGTGTTTGATCTTATATTTCTTCCGTTGCGCCCCCTAAAATTTCCTCTTATACTTTGCCTCTCTCTATTTTCTACGTTGGTTTCTAATTGATCGTAATAATTTCTTTGATCATTATTATTTCCTTGATATTCCTTATTCCTCCGCGTTCAAAATTTCTGAGATTTTCGTTTCTGTTTCCTCTGATATAATTTGTTTGCTCCAACCCATATTGCTGATAATTCATTCGTTTGGGATTCCTTGCAAATGCAGTATTACACTCATTGTACCAGCAATCTGAGAAATAATGTCCATTTTTTCCGCACCCTATGCAAAAAACAGCTCGTTCCATGGATTGATTTGGTATATTTTGCAATTTTAATTTATTAATTTCTAAAGTCAAATCTTGAACCTGTGTTGTAAGTAACATTTCTTTCAGTTCGTTATGTGATTCTTCTGGAGTCCTATCATTAAGAATTATTTCAAACAGTTCGGCATCTTTTATGGCATCTTCAAACCGCTGCGGATCTTTTTTCTTCACTTCAATTGCCAAATCAGGGCGTAATGCGCTAATGAATTTTCCCAACATTATTTTATTGGTTATTTTCTCTACCTCTCCATCTGTTGTATCCTTAAGGTTCAAAAATTTACGCGCTGCGTTTTTTTATTTTTAGCACAAGCTCGTCCACTGACATATCAGGCGTTTGTTTTATATTATTGAAAGCGTCCTGTTCTTGCGTTATCGTTATTCTGTTTGAAAATTTATTTATTAGTAATATTTTTATTTTATCAAACTCCTTTTCGTTTTGTAATTCAGGGTTTTGAATTAAAAACTGCATAGCCTTATCTTTTAATCTGGTTTTAATGATAGCCACTTTATGCTCTTCCTTCCAACTTGCTAACTCCGATAATTCATCAAATTGTTTTATAAAGAA
>OX578143.1:87443195-87563180 GCA_951213105.1 Amaurobius ferox | reverse complement strand
ATTTCCCTCATGTCTCGGCATCCCATTCCTCGTTATCCCTGTACCGCAAGTGTTCTTGTTCGGAAGGAGGCAGCATTCCCCCCATTTAGACCACATTCTTCCAGTCATCAATTTGTCGCGATCTCCTCCGAAGGGTACTCTCGGTTATAATCGGAATAAGCCAAAAAAAAAATCTTATCTTTCAGGTATTTCCGTCACTTGTGGGCGTTTTTTTTTATTACTGGTTACAAGGAGCTTCTTTTAAATAAGAAGTTTTTTCCCTAGGTGATGCCACCGATTATCGGAATAGTTTACCTTTTATTCATCGGCGATACTGTTCTTAAAATGCTCGATGAGTAATTTGTATATGAAAAGTCGCTTTAAATTTTAGAATCATACTAGCCGAATCAACGGTCAAATCAACGGTTGAAATCAACGGTCTCGCAATAAGCAACCACTAAATATTGTCATTTTTTTAATATTTCGCGCTTCACATTTATTCGGCAAGTCGAATATTTCAGTGTGCGGAACCCCCGAAAGAATAAAATATTGTAAATTTTAAATTGCGCACGTCTTCCTTTCGAACTATCTACCAGTACACCAAATTAAAGTTTCTATCTCATCCCGAAGCATACTATTTTATCATCTCCCCTTTCGAACGTTTTACTGTGGAGCACACCCATAAATGAACATTTTTGAAGAGTTCTCCTTGGGTTTCTTATGGATTGGCCCATAGAAACCCAAGATGATTGGCCCACATACCAAATATCAAGCCTCTATCACATTTAAAGGACGCGTGTCTCATTTACTCCGAAAATCGAACATATTTGTGTTCGGCACCCCTAAAGTTGCAAATATTAGAAATCTGAAATTTCACATTTTCTTCCTTTCAAACTATCTACCAGTACACCAAATTTGATGTTTCTATCCTATCGTGAAGTATGTTTTTCTATCACTTCATATTTCGAACTTTTTTCTATGTTGCCCCCCTTATATGATCATTTTTGAAAAACCGTAATAATCGTAGGTTTTTTTTATCAAATGATTACCCCATATACTAAATTTCAAGCCTCTATCACATTGTAAAGGAGGCGTTTTTCATTTCTTCTTCAAATCGAACATTTTAGTGTGCGGCACCCCCTACAATAGCAAATGTTGGAATACTGAAATTGCACACTTTCTTCCTTTCTAACTATCTACACTTATACCAAATTTGAAGTCTATCTTATTGCGAAGCATGCTTTTTCTATAATTTCACCATTCGAATGTTTTTCAGTTGAGTACCCACCCCCCTTAAATACACATTTTTAAAAAACACCATTCTTCTTGAGTTTTTTATTAAATGATTCGCCCATATACCAAATATCAAGCCTCTATTACGTTCTAAAAGGAGTGTTTCTACTTCATTCAGAAAATCGAACAGTTTTCTGTGCGAGCCCCCCCCCCCCCCCCCCCCCCCCAATGTAGAAAATATTGGAAAACTGAAATTGTACACTTTCTTCCTTCCAAACTATCTACCCATACACCAAATTTCAAATCTCTATCTCATCTCGAAGTATGTTTTCTTATCAATTCACCTTTCGAACGTTTTCCTCTGGAGCACCCCTTAAACGAACGTTTTTGAAAAACTATAATCGTCTTGTGTGTTTTTATCAAATGATTATTCCATATACCAAATTTTAAGTCTCTATCAAATTTTAAAGGAGCCGTTTCTCATTTATTCGGTAAATCGAACATTTTGGTATGCGGCACCCCCTTAAGTAGAAAATATTGAAAATCTGAAATTGCACACTTTCTTCCTTTCGAATGATTTACCCATACACCATATTTGAAGTCTCTATCTTATGGCAAAGCATGCTTTCCTTCCATTTCACCTTTCGAACGTTTTGGTGTGGAGCACCCCCTCTAGAGAACGTTTTCGAAAAATTCGGTTTTTCCAGGGGGTTTCATCGAACGATCGATCCGTGTACCAAATTGCAGGTCTCTATCTATTCGGGAAGTGCCTAAATAAAGCGTGACAGACAGACAGACAAACGAACGAACAGACGGACGAACGGACAGACAGACGGACACTTGGCAATATAGATAATATACCGAGAAATTGAAATAGTATATTTTTTCAGTTATATGGCACTAATATACCCTCAAATATATATCAGAAATATCGTCTGCTGCTTTTAATGCGTCAGACGATCACTACAGATGTTTTTTTTTTTATTAATGGATAAACATGGCGTTTTCCCAGAATAAAATAATCTGTATTTTAAAGCAATATTTCTCTAGTCACTCCTCCGAGAATACTATTGAAAAATTTCAGAATAAATACCCATTGTCTGAACGGTATTTATTCGGTAATGGTGGTATTTTATTCCACTCGTCTTTTACCGTTTTCCAGAGGCCATTCATTGTTTTAGGTCTGCGTTTATAAAGTTTATTTTAACAATCCAAAAGCATAATAACCTATTGGTGACACATCAGGGAACATTAAAAGAATATGAGCAAAAGACAGATTTAATATCTATATCTTTTGCCATTTTTTCAAGAAATTTAGCGGTGGATTTTGATTTGTGAATGGTAATGTTACCCTGGTGAAGTTCTTCTTCATTAAGACTCTGTAGGTTGGTGACCATTGAGATATCACGCAGCGCTATAAGCAGATACAGGTATATATTTCACCCTGTCATTAAGACTCTGTGGATAAAGAGATGGTATTTCTCCTTTATTAGTTAAAATATTATCTTGGTAACATATTGAATGAATTTGGATATTTTTTTCTACTTTTCTTAACTTTAATGTACCATTGTACGAAAAGCCAGCAATAATCATGAATCCTTTATTAAAACTTTCTTTTGATTCTTGGAACCAAATTTTTAGGTCTTTTCCTCCTCTTTTGCGATAGTAAATCGATCATTTTTGTTGCAGTCATTTAAGTAGATCCATGCTTCATCAATTGTTACAATATATTTCCACCTATCACCGGCTAAAACATTTTCATAGAGAATTCTGCAGCGTGTTCTGCTGCGTGTCTGCGCTCAGCGTCTAGGGAAAAGGTGATTTTTTTTTTAGATTTTTTTAAGATGTAACTATTTATTGTCCTGTTTACAGTCGCTTCAGAGATATTTAAAGACATTGCAATTTTTCTTTGAGTTGGTGGGCTTTCTTTTAAGACAATATATTTTTGAAATAGTCGTGAATGTACGAACCTTCATTGGGTATTCATTCGTTGTTCTTTTTCCGGTTAAAAGTTACGCTTTTGCCTCTTACCTTTTACCTTGTTTTACCCTTTTCCCCTGTATTATTAATGATATTGCTTATTTTTCATTTAGAAATGCTAATTTAATAGTTTGCACTACAATTTTAAAGTACAGAATAAGGGTATTTCTCTTCGGAAAGAGCAGAAACGTATCCTTCAATTCAAAGTTTGTTTACATGCACCTTTTTTTAAATAGATAACATTTAACAGCAAACGATATATTAGCTTTTATAAAATGAGCTGTTGCCAAAAATTTAATTAATTTAAGTTTGGTTATATTTTGTAATAAAATCGTTCTAATAATGTGTAAACAGCCTCTATATAGCAAATACTAAATTATACGTAGAACGCTCGTTTTGAACAAATAATAAGTACAAAATTATAAATCTTAAATTAATTCATAAATTTGAAAACAAAAATTTTTGTTCGAAATATCACCAATGGCAACACAATTACAAAAAATTTGTCTCCACGCTTAGTCTCGGAGAAAATTTCAATACACACTTCTAACTTCAATCTCCTGAACCATCAGATGAATTTGATTGATTTTTTTTTTAAACAGTGAGGCTGAGTTCAAAGAATATTTTGGTGTAAGTCACCATACTAAAGCGGAGTGCGAAATAACAAGAATTAAAAACCTGTTTCTGTCCGTCTGTTATGTACGCTTATAACACGAGAACGGCCCAATGGATTTTCATATATTTTTCACTAGTTTGTTAATCTCTAATAAGGAGCAGGCATATGACTAAAAATGTTTGATTTTATAAAAGTAAAAATAACAAAATATGTTTCCAAGCTAAATATCTCCTGAAATGCGCGATATAATTTGGTGTAACTTTTAAAATATGACTGGTTTCAGTGAATGCTTTTATCCGTATATACCTCCCCGCGAAACGACGGGAGTTAAAATGTCTATTTTGTCGTTCTGTAATAACAATTCTTAATTCGAAAAAGGCTTCACCTATTAACTTGGTTTTTTTTTACTGGTTTATTGAAGTTAATAAATAATGGCGCATTAATGTCAAAAATATTTCCTATTTTATGTCACATAAAATTTATTTTAGTATGGCATGCAAAGGTGGGAATTTCTGCTAGTTCATGTATAAAATATATGTATTCGTCTACATATAGTGTTCCGTAGTTAGTTTTTAAGTAATATACTGGTGATCACTGAGAGTTTAGTGTTCCCTGGAAGAATTTAATATATTGCCATTAAATTCCTGAAAGTGAAAGTTTGAGAATCCCTGTGTTAATGTTATTACAACATATCCTCTCGAATCGTGCCCTAAATTCTGTATAACTAACGTTTTTATTTAAAGCATCAATAATCGTAAACAGGAACAGTATACAGCTATTAACGCTCTAGCTATCTTACAAGATCACACACAAAAAAAAACAATTATCTTTTATTTCACACATACTTCATAATTCTCTTTTATTTCACACACGCTTCATAGTAGTATATATATGTACGTATGAGCGCACATGTACTTTATACACTAAAAACTATATTTTATAGCTTATTTTTATCTTTTTATATATAAAAAAAAAGGTCTCGATCCATTTTAATATTAAAAACATGATTTTATATTAAAATAAGACCTTTTTTACATTTAGACCAAATTTTAACTTTTTTTAAGATAAATGCATGAAAAAAGAGATCAAAAGATAGGCCGCTCCATTTTGGAGCTACCTTATACATAGGATGAAATTAAATAAATGCGTGAAAAAAGAGGACTTCTAAATGAATAGAAGTCCTCTAAGCTTTAAAATAAATGGGGGGACCGTTAGTCCCCCCATAAAAGTTTGATTTTTTAAAACATAATTAAAGTCAGAAAATAAAGTGATTTAACACGATAGGTTTCATAGAATAAATAACTCTCTCATATTTGCCACCACCAGAATATATAAATCTACTTTGAAACGCGTCCACAGATAGAAAAGGCTCTTTAAGCTTTCTCATATCAGAAGCAAAAAAAAAATAAAAGTGTTTATCGACACAGCGAAGTTTTATCACTTCAAGCGTGAATGAAGATTTATTTGATAGATGGCAGCACTATCCAATGTACCAATCTAAAATAAAATATAGTAAAATTCAGCAAAAACCCCCTTCCCCCCGTAGACCTTTTCTGATGTTAAATACGTCTCAACACGTTGGGGGTTAGGGTCTACGGGGGGGGAAATCCTTTTTTTTTTCTTAGGACTCATCATCAGCCAGGCTCCTCATCAGTCAGTCAGGCCCTCTATTCAACACAGCCAGGATTCCATCTCCAATTTTCTATGACTGAAATAGACAAGGAATATACAATTAATATACTATATATATATATAGACTAATACTAATTAAATCTAATTAATTCTAATAAATAACGTACGGATCATATATTCACAGTGCACATGGAGATTTGAACCAGCATCTTTCTGATAGTAGACCATTGCTTTATTCATTCAGCCAACCCCGGGGCAATAACACATCAAAATTTTAAAAATATAAACATGACATAATATTTTTTAGTCGAAAAAAGTTAACATCTAAGACCTTTTCAACTAAAAAATAGTTTATAAATAATATAAAATAAAGAAGGATAGTTTTTGAAGAATATATACACAAAGTACTATAGTTTAATATATATTAAAAGATTAATAAATATTAAAGGAAGTGCTGCCATCTATAGCTTAGAAAAATCAACAAAAGTAAGTTGTTCTTTACTAATCTCAAAATTATAATAATATTCTTACTAAGACTGCTGTTCCTTTTAACTCTAAAATATATTAAGCTTCCTCTAATTCATATTCATATTTATCATTAATCATACCTGAATACTTAAATAAAAATCTACCTTTATTGATTTCATATATAGATTCATCAGATAGCATACCGTGTTTATTTGCTAAATAATAATCTTTTTCAATACCTTTCACATATAACTTTACAATTACTGTATCTCCATATTTGGTTTTAATTTTTTTCAATGATATTAGATTATATTCCCCAGGATATAAATCATTTAATTTAAGCGTCTTGGGATAACCTCTCAGTCTATTGAACTCTTCCATTTATTAGTAAACATTTTTTTATAAACTAAACATTATAGGGGGGATAGTCATCCCCCCCTGAATTATAGAGATAAAATAGTTTTATAAACCCCTCTAATATATTAAAACTGCACTGACTTGTAGAAAATTATATAGAATTATCTGTCTTTCACATTATTTTTTCCTCTTTAGAAAGCGCGCCGCGTGTTGATTGATTTTTTTTTTGCGCCGGGTGTGAAAAGATAAGGATTGCTCATCTTTGACCTCGCTTCTAAGATTATTGTTTTTCTCAGTTGACTCAAGTAAGGCGGCACAATTTTTTCAGGATCATTTAATTTAAACATTTTTTATAAAATTCATGTCCAATAGAATAAATTCTTTGAAATAACATATAAAACTCCTAATCCATTCAATTTAATATCTTCATTTTCTTCTTTTTCAATTAATTCAGTCAACCTTTGAAAACTTTCTGATAATAGTTTTTTATTATGATCATATTTTATATATAAATCATACAATTCATTACAAAGATAAGTCATATAGTAAATTTCTTCAGAATTTGTAAAATTTAAAGCTCGAATATCACCTAAGCACTCATCCATTTATTAGTAAACATTTTTATAGTGTCCTAAAGCTCTAGTATTCATACCATCTTCTAATATAAATCTTTTATCATCTTTTGCTGATAAAGCTATCTTGTTCACTTGAATTGAATACAATTCATGTTTCTTACTTCTAATTAAATTCTGTGTTCTATATTGATCTTTTTTATTTAATAAACAGTCTTTATAATCCTCAAATGATATTCTGTTTTTAACGGTACTAGTCTTAGTACCTTTAGACCTCTTAATCTCAACATTTTTATGGTCTTCATTTTTATTATTATATTCTTCAACACTCTGTTTTTCTAATCTTATTGAATACATTTTACTTCTTAAACCTACAAATTCTTCCATAATCACACCGTTATTTTCATCTTTCATTTTACCTAATACTTTTTTATTACATCTAGGCATATTATACAGATTATTTACTTGATAATCAGATGTATCGAAATAATCAATCATAGACTTCATATCTTCATAAAAGTCATCTGTTTTAATATCATATATAAAACTATCTGTATCCATATATAATAACTTAATATTATCTTTATATCTCGGTTTCATAACATTATAATGAAAATCATACATTAAATGTTTAGATAAATCTAATATACTCATTCCAACATAAATCGGTTTATTAAAATATAGTTTTGTTTTTTTCATGTGAACAGCTACCAAATTTTCATCAAAAATAGTTCTACATTTGAAATTAGGTTTAGCAATTAATTTTTTAACTTGATCATAATTACAACATAATCTTACATCAATTCGCTTTCTTATAGATTCCATTGTTTTTCCAAATATAGAATTATTCATTAATTTATAAAAATCTTTCTCAAAATCATTAGCAGCTATCTTTCTCATTTCAGTGTTTAAATCTATATATTTTTTTAACCAATTCGATTGTTTAAATTGCAATACTCTATGTACTCTTACAGCCTTTAAACCCATTTTCAAATATTGTTTTAAACTTCTATAATGAACTACATATTTCTCTTTATCATGTAAAGTTGTTAATAACTTACCTTGTTTCGAATTTTCAGGTATTCTATTTTCAGGACATAATGGTAAATCTGAATGATAATCATGTAACTCTTTTGGATATCTTAAACTAATTTCAAATATATATCCAATATCTGAATCATCTTTTATTTTATTGTTATATAATTCACGTTTAACGTAATTTATTTCATTACACCATTTAAATTCTCCATATGGTAAATATTGACTCATAGCCCATCCATATAAATTATTAGCATCTAAATACATTAAATAATTGGATTCTTTACTATTATCATAATTTTTCATATATTTATTATTAGCTTTTCCATATCTATTACAACATTGTGAAACACCTCCTCTTAAACATTTTTCTATCATGAGAATCATATCATAATCATTTAATAAATCTAATTTAACATTTGTTATTTTTAACATTGCATCCCAAGATAAACCAGGAGCAGTAAAATACCAATCTGGATCTAATTTATAAGTTTTTAAACAAACATCTCTAAAATTTTCAAATACATCTGTTAAAATTAATACATCTGTTTTAACATATAAATCTGTATATTCACCTAAATTTTTTATATTAAATTCTTTCCAAACACGTTGAGCATGTTTATATTCTTCATCAGTTATATTACATTCATTCAATTTATTATAAAATTTATCTTTTGAAGGTAATTCTGTTTCTTTGTATTTATCTCTAGAATCCATATAATCATAAGGATATACACCTTTTCTTGTAATGAGATCTAATTTATCATCAGGAAAATGTAATGATGTCTCTCTAAATTTTGATTTTAAGTATTTAATATATTTCATTTTTCGTATTTTTGGAGGATATCTATTTATTTCTTTCTCTGGTCTCAAGTTTTTTGATAAATTATCTAAACTGCAAGACATAAATTTAAATGTATCAATAAATCTCAATTTCATACCTCCTATTTTTTTGCTGAAAGATATATATTTTTCTTCAGTATTAGGTATAACATCTATTTTTGATTGATCAAATCCAAGTTCTTTTATAAACAAATGAGAATCATAACCTGTTAAATTATGAATTTTTACTGGAATAAATTTTGGAATTTGATAATTTAAATTACAAATATTATGAGCTGGACCTCTATATTTTCCAGTTATATGACAATGATCAATTACTTTTTCATCATTTAAGATTTGATTTTCACATATATGACAAATATTAGTTCTTTTATAATGATTTTCATCGAACTCTATCATTGATTTGATACTTTCATATTTTTTAGTTTTGTCTTCTATCATTTTTTCAATTTTAAGAGTATCCTCTTTTAACATAGATACAAACTTTTTGATTGTATCTGGTCCTCTATAAACAACAGGAGGTTTAAAGTATTCCTTTTCATATTTGATATAATAACAAAATGCATCTGCTACATGTTTTTGATATTTCACAGTATATGATTTAGTTTGATCTTGCTCACATGTATCAATTTTAGGTAAGAGAGATTCAAAATCAGCATATATAGTATATGGTACTCTCATTTTTCTTTCATGATTTTTAAATTGAATAACTTCATCTTTTTTAGGCATATTAATTGTGACAGCATCTTTACAGTATTCCACATGTATCTTTAATCTTTCCTCAGAATAAAAATAATTTAAACATCTATCACATAAAAATATACGATGATTAGTAATTTGTGATCTGATCAAACTATTCATATTTTTAATCCAACAATAATGATCTTTCATATAAAACAAGTTTACATGTTTTTCTAATTTATTGTTAGTTATTCTAAGTGGATAAATTGAACCATCATAACTATAAACATTTACAGATATATTATTTAGTTTTTCAAATTTCTTAATATTGTCTAATGAAACAGGAAAATCAATACCTTTAAAATTTAATTCATCTTTATATTGTTCATATTTTGACACTCTTTGAGGATCTTTTTTTACAGGATGAATTGCTGATAATATTGACCACATAAAACATTTATTATCTTTATTTTTTACATTTATTATGGCTTGTTTAGATTTAATTTTTTCAGGTAAATCAATATAACTTGATCCTCTCAAGGGTTGATACTTATTTATTCTCAATTCTAAAAATTTAATTTCTTCAAGACTCCAACCAGATCCTTTTGATATAAAATCATCAGATTCATTTATTAAGTTGTCAATAACATAATCATAAAAAGTATGTAAATCATTAGATTTTAATATAATTTGATTCTCAGTTTTGAATGTAAATTCTTGAATTTCTTCATTCAATTTATACAAACAAAACAATTTAAAATTTACCTTTATTCCATTAAATTCTTTCATAATATGCTTTATTTTTTCTATTACAACCTTTCTTTTCTCTTCTAAAAATTCTAGAGGGATTTTAATATTATTATAATTATTAATTCTGTATGATCTTAATCTAGATTTATAAGCAGTTTCATATTCCTTAATTTCTACATTACCTTCATCTAATGCTTTTTTATGTTTTCGACTTGATATGTGATTATCTAAATGTTTATAATATATATCGCAAATAATACATTTTCTTTTTTGTTTTGATCTTTTAATCATTAAGTCTTTCTTTATATGTTCTTCTTCATCTTCATAATATTTACCACATATACGACATTTTCTATCTTCTGTAAATAACTTTTCAAGATTTTCTTCTATTGTAAATACATTTTCTTCAGGAAAGACAGATTTAAAATCATTTTTATCAAATCTTAAATTAAAAGAATCAAAAATCTTTTTAATTTTTTTACGTTTTTTAGGTTTATTAATAAATATTTTTTTCTTTTTTTCCAAGTATGCTGACAAATCTAAATTTAATAAATCTACTAAAACAGGTTTATATTCACCTGTTTTTCTGATATATTTAGTTAATAATTTAATTAAATCAACCTTCTTACAACCTTTAGGTTGTTTAATATTCAATTGTTTTACTACTTTTCTAAGTTCATTAATAGTCTTTGACTTTAAGTTGAGCTCCATTTATTAGGAAACATTTTTTACAATACTTTTTCCAAGATGCTTACTGTGATAAATACTTTTTAAATGCCTCTTTTTGTGTGTATATGTATATTGCATACCACATTCACATTTAAATTTTTTATATTTGATTATGGAATCACAACATTTGCAATGACTTTGGAAATAAATTTTTTCATTTCTATGATATATGTAAAACTCATTTACCGATTTCATAGTCAAACAGTGTATGCACTTTTTTGTAAGCTCCATTTATTAAGAAACATTTCTTGAAATACTTTGTAAAAAATCATTCCATATTTTTTCATATTTCTTTTTAACTTTTTGAACTTTTATATTATTTTCAATATTAAAAATATCACAAATCTTTTTCATAAAATAGTAATAGTTAATTGATTTCTCATAATACATAAAATCTAAAAAATTTAAAAACATATCCTCAACTTCTTGAGAAATATTATATCTCCTTCTTAATCGATTAAAATAACAAACTCTACTATTATATCTTTGTTTTAAACTTTCGTAATCGATAACATAAAAATGTTCTTCTTCTTCCGAATCATAGATTAATTTCATCTTATTCATTTATCCAACTATTAAATTCATCAGGATA
The DNA here is from genome assembly GCA_951213105.1 of Amaurobius ferox. Classification (NCBI taxonomy): domain Eukaryota; kingdom Metazoa; phylum Arthropoda; class Arachnida; order Araneae; family Amaurobiidae; genus Amaurobius; species Amaurobius ferox. The sequence continues at coordinate 87,551,710 of OX578143.1, read as the reverse complement.
TCCTAGCCATTTTACATAATACTTATTTCCTTTCTTTTTTATGATTTTTTCAATTTTATATACATCATCTTTTTTATTATATTTTACCATTTCATTTTCATAAAAAGTTCCTTCAAATTCTTTACTGTTTAAATCTTTTAATCGATAAGTAATTGGATCTGTTTTCAATACTTTAGAAATTATAAAAATCTCTTCAGTGAATGTAGAATCATCTACTTTCCTGAATGTTTTCTTAATTGTAGATATTCTAACACTATCTCCTATCTTAAATTTAGGTTTTTTCATGATCTTTTTAGTATATAATTTTTTATAAACTTGAGATTCATTTTCTCTAGCCTCAACAGGTGTCATTTTTATTGACCTATGATATGAATCGTTATAATTTTTAAGTAATTTGGGTAATACATCAATATATCTTTTAGTATTGTTAGCATGCATATATTTTATAATTTTTTCTCTTATACTTCTATTAAATCTCTCAGCTATTGCAGATTTTATTTCTTTATTTTTAGTTGTAAACCAATGTATATTATTATCTTTAAATAATTTTTGTGTCTGTTTTCCTGTAAATTCAGTACCTTCATCTGTCAAAATGAATTTTGGTATTCTTTCTTTAAAAACTTGTTTAAAACCTTGTACAACTTCTTCAGATGTTTTTCTTTTTATAGGAAAAGCCCAAGCATATTTATTAAAAGCATCTATAACCGTTAACAAATAATTAGTTCCATCATTATATTTGCTATAATTTTTTATAAATAACAAATCAGCGTCAAATTGATTATTACTGTTTGGAACATAAACCCTTCTTCTTTTAAATTTACGAATGACAGGTTTATATCTAGTATATACATCTTGTTCATGTAAAAATTCTTCAACATTAGGTAACCCTGTTTTTCTTTTCAATTCATTAATTCCACAATAACCTGTTTCTGGATTATAATATGTCTCTTTTAACTCCCTAAAAAAGTATTCTTTTTACTTCCACAAATAGTACAGATACCTTTACCAACAGGTTTATTATTTTTAGAAGTAGTTTTATAATAATTTTTAGTTGGGGTTTTATCTTTACACTTGACACAATATATAGAAATACCTAATCCAAAAGTTTTTTTAACTTTAATAATAGGTTTAATAATTCCTCTAGCTAATCTTTCTTGAAATGTTGGATCTTGTATAGCATTTAAATTATCTATTAATTTTTGATCAGCAACATGTCTCAGTTTTGTATCTTTTGTTTTATTGTAATCAATATCATGTTCTTTACATGCTTTATCAACTCTATTTATTCCCGGATCACCTCTTTTTAATCTTTTTTCTAATTTTGTATTTGGGCCACAATATTGATATCCTGGTAAATGCATTTCTGGAAGATTTACTTTATCTTGTATCCATCCAACAATATCACCACCTTTTTTACAAACCATTTATTTATTTAGAAATTTATATCCATTCAATTGCATTTGTTTTACGTATTTTTCAACTGGATTAAATTTTAAACTTTTTATGAAATCCTTTTCACACATATAAATTTCTTCTTCTGTCATATCCTTAGCTTTAAACGAATTAATGAGTTCTTTATAAAAATTATAACAATGTCTATATTCTTCTTTCCTTTCTGCTATTTTTAATGTGAGATCTATGGCTTCTACTATACCAACTGATAAACTTAAAAATGCAAGAGGTAGAAAGGCTATTGCTGATAAACCTGTTCCACTTAGAATAACCTTACTTACTGATAATGAAATACTTATCTTTTGATACATATTTCTACTCTTTCTGTAAACATATAATCTTTTTTCTAAATATACATCCATTTATATAGGATTAAATTTTTTCCTGTATCTCATTTCTGAATTCACTAAATCTAACATAAAAAAATCGTATTTTTCTTGAACACTTTTATTATACATTTGTTTGAATTCTTCAGTACTTAATAAACCATCTATCTCTCTTATAATCTGTTGATTTTCTTTTGGTTGTAGAGTGAAAAATATATCGTAATTACAGTTCCTTCTTATATTGATAGGTGTTAAATAATATGGCTGAGTTAAATAAATAAAGGATGCGTTTTTCTTTCTACCTCTGATAAATAATTCTTCGATGTTTTTTTTATCTTTCTCAATCACACAATCATCAAAAATAACTAAATTCTTTAATGCAGGATTTAAATCATCTACATTAATAAAATTATGATCTGAAGAAAATAATACTTTTTTTTTGAATTTATCATATAATTTTAATAATCTTTTCTTATTCTTTATATTCTTACATTTCAAAATATCTTCTCTTTCTATATCTTCAAACAATGTATATATTTCTTGTAATTTAGAATATTTAGGTTCGTATAAATCTTTTGCACATATATATAATGCATCAAAAAATAATAAATCATAAATCAAATTTAACAGTAAATTTGTTTTACCTGAACCTGAAGATCCTACTATAAGTAATCTAAATGGATGTTTAGGTAACAAAGGATGTTGTTTAGGATCAGGTAATTCTTCTGGTTCTGTGTAATCTTTAATTTTTATCATAATTTACTAGCAGTAAAAATAAAATTTGCTGCAGTAAAAAAATTAATATTATATAAATGAACTTAGAAAAAGAACGGAAACACAAGTTTTTAAAGCAAATAAAAGATTCAATTAAAATAGTAAAAATAGAAAAAGAAATAAGAAAGAATAATGAAGATCAACTAAAAGAAAAAATAGGTATTCAAAAAACCTTAGAAGAATTTCATAAACCAGTCACTCAAGAAATTGAAAAATATGAAAAATCAAATAAAGAAGTTGTGAAAAGTATTCAAAATGTTGTAGAAAATATTACATTTCCATCTATAGAAGAGCCTATTGAAGCTGTGAAAGAATTAGTATCTTATACTTATGATATTGATCAAAATTTAAATTTAAAATATTTAAAAGAGGAAAAATTATACAGACCGTCAGTATTTTTAAACGATCAAGAAAAATTAGAGGAGATGTATGGAAGAGCTAAACAGTTAAAAGAAGGATTATCTAAGAAAAGAGGCAACTTAAAAAGTACAATTTCTAGGGATAAAAATTTTTCAGAGGAGGAATTAAACCAGAAAAAGAATGATATAAAAGAAATTAAAAATAAAGAAAATATGTTGCAAAATTATATGCATAGATTAAATATGATTCGAAGTAGCAAAGAAATGAAGGTAGGTAAAGGATTGAATGTATTATCGAATTTAACAGAAAAAATATGTAACGGAAGTAAATCAAAGAAATTGTATAATCAAGTAACTTTATTGTTAGATATGTTATTAAAAAATAAAGAAATGACTTATAATGATGTACAACGATATCATAAACAATTTCTCTGTTAATAAATGATAAAAAATAAAGTTTATTTGAGTGAAGGTCAGAAAAATAAACTTAAATCAGCTTTTAAAAATAAAGTAGCAGTAACATTACAAATAGATAAATCTAAAACTCCTAATCATGAGATGTATTTAACTAAAACTCAAATTAATCATATTAATGATAAAAAAAGAATTACAATCAGTAAAACTCAATTAGATAAAAATGGAGGATTTTTACCATTTCTAGCGGCACTTATACCCTCTTTAATAACCGCTGCTAAATTAGCAGTTCCAGCATTAGCAACAGGTGCTTTATCAGGATTAGCTAGTTCAGCTGTACAAAAAAAGGGATCTGGGAAAAAAAAAATTTGGAAAGGGAATATATCAACAGTGGGAATCAGTGACAAAATGATTATAGAAAATATGAAAAATGAAAAAGGATTTAGAGGTGTGTTTACCTCCGATTTATTACCTAAAACAATAGGAAAATTTGAAAATGGAATCATTAATTTAGATGTATCAACAGGTCCCGGAACTCATTGGGTTTGTTATTATAATGATCCTAAATATAAATATGTGGAATATTTTGATCCGTTTGGTGAATATGACAATATGAAGAAGGACTATAATCCTAAAAATATTAAATCATTTCTTGTTACATCTAATAAAAAAATAGGTTATAATGATAGTTTTTTACAGAAACCTTCATCTGTGAAATGTGGTATATTTTGTATGAAATATATAAGAGAAAGGAATAAAGGTATATCACCTAAAAATGTTCTCAAATCATTTCCTACACAAAAACCTAGTGACTATAATGAAAATTTTGTTATGTATAAATGATAAAATTAAAATCTGAAGGTCATGAGAAATCAGAAGAATTTACTGTAAATTTTTATTACACCTCTTAAAATAAAAAAATTAGCTTTACACTCATTCTCTATGGAAGTTTCCTGGTTTAATATAAGTAAGAATTATGGAAATAACAAATTTAGATTGTTAGACAAAGATATCAGTTCAGATATAACAATTATTATCTCAAATGGTAATTATACTGTAAGAGGTTTAAATGAGTATATGATGAAAATATTTGGTAAGGATTCACCTGTGAAATTTGGTATTATTGAAGCAAGACAAAGAATATCTATTAAACTGAAAAAAAATTGGGTAATTGATTTTACAGAAAGTAACTTTCATAAAATTATAGGCTTTTTAAAACCGACATATGGAAGTTATGATGAAGAAACAGAGATTGAAGGTGAACATATTGCTGATATATCTAATGGAAATGATAATATTTATATTCACTGTGATGTTGTAAAAGGATCTTTAATAAATCAATATAATTCAGAAGTCATATATTCTTTCACTAATAAAAACCCTCCAGGTAGTATAATTTCAAAAGAATTTAATAATTGGATATATTTTCCTGTTAAAGTAGATCCTGTTGAAAGAATAAAAATGAGGATTACTAATCAAAAAGGTGAATTAATAGATTTAAATAAAGGAGCTGTAGAATTTAATTTTATTTCTTCTTAAATAAATGTATAGAAGAAAAAGTAAAAAAATACAAGGATTTTTAAAGGTTTTATTGAAACCTAAGAATATATTAAATGTAATATTTTCTATGAAAAAGAAAGGAGGTGGTTTAAAAATTCTTCCTAAATAAATGATTTATGATTTAAGTGATACTCGTTATTATTATAATGATCACATTAAAAGTTATGAATTAAGAGAAATTCATCCAAAAGAACATAGTTCAGATGAGAATGCTACCTATGTTTTTCATATTAATGATACTAAAGCAAAAATTTTATATTCTAGAGGATATCTTGAACTAAAATTAAAAATTACAAAAAATGATAAATCATCCATTGGAAACGAAAATGTGAGTCTGGTAAATGGTGGAGGTTTTATCAAAACTTTAAAAGTACATATAGGAGATACTGAAATTGAATCAAATACACAGTCAAATTTTTCAATCATGAATCATGTTTTAAGATTAATTCATTATACTCCTGATTATGTAACATCACAAGCTCAAAATGAGTTTTTTTATCTAGATACATCTGATTCAGCTGACCGTAATGAGTTCAAATATGATGGTACTTTAGAAGATACTACTAAAATAACTGAATTTTTTAATAATTTGAAAATGAATAAAGATTATAACGAAGGATTCGTAAAGAGATGGGAACTAACGAAAGATAGCAATGTCATTAAAATATGGACACCTTTAAAAGATATAATCGATTTCTTTAGAGAATATGAAAAGATAATTTCAGGTTTTGAAGTGAAAATAGAAATTCAAAGAAATGAAAATAAAAATATGATATATACTAATATAAGAAACGAAAATTATAAGGTAGTAGTTGAAGGTTTAACCTTACATTTACCTTATATAGAATTAAAAAATTCTGCAGAAAGTTTGTTTCTGGAATCATATCTATCTAATAAAGATATAGAGGTAAATTGGGATCGACATAGATTTAAGATGGTAGGCCCTTATAGAAGCAACAGTGGATCTGTGACAGCAACTACAGCGTCAGATGAAGTTTTAAGTGTCTATGTTATTCCTCAATATGTTGAAAGAGATAATAATTATGAAAAAAATAATATGATATTTGATCATATAGATATGGCAGAATGCTGGTTGATGATTAATAATAAACAAGTTCCTCTTATGCGTTATAAAACAAATTTTGCTAATAAAGATTATATTAGAGTGTATGAAGCTCTTTTACATGAAGGATTATATGATAATAATACAGATACAGGACCTTTGATAAATAAGGAGAATTTTGGTAAACTGTATCCTATTTTTCCTTTTGACTCATCATATCATGAAAACTATACCGATTTAAATAATTTAGATATTGAATTTAATTGGATAACGAATAGTCAAAAGGAATATAAGTTTTATTTTATTTTTAAAGAAAGAAAGAGATGTTTTATAAATTTAAAAAATAAAACTATAACAATGGTTAAGAGTTTAAAATCTTAAAATTAAATAAATGAGTGCTTATTATCCACCTTATGATGATCAAATGAAAGAAGGACCTATTGGACCTCCTGGTATAGGTTTTAAATTAATGAATGATGGAAATTATGATATGGAAAATAGAATTTTAAAAAATTGTGAAAATCCTATAGATGATTTAGATTTAACCACTAAAAGTTTTGTTTTGAATAAAATAGAGAATAATCATCATGAATTGAGAGATCATATAGAAACTAAATATGATGAGAGTTTTTTATCCTTTACTGTAGAAACAGGCAAGAGAATAAAAGAATTAAATGATACAACTTTACATTCTTTAGAAGGAAAAGTTTTTGATGCAAAAGGAAAAAGAATAGGAAATGTTGCAGATCCTAAAGATGAAAAAAATGTTGTGAATAAAAGATATTTTGAAAAAAATTCGTTAATATTACAGAATGATAAATTTGATGCAAAAAATAAAATAATTACGAATGTTTCTGAACCTGAAAATGATAACGATGCTGTCAATAAAATATATTTAGATAATAGAGATATCTGGGTTACTATACTAGATGATTTTCATACAGATGGGGATTATAAAAAAGTAAATTTCAATATGATGAGCTCAAAATTACTGGATCAAGAGATGCGATTATCTACCGATATGTATATGAAAATTTCTATATATATAGATATATATGATACAGTAGAAAGTAAATACTATATATATGATAAAAGTCCACTGATATCTCTGGAAATCAATGGTAAGGAAATTTTAAATGTTAATAGAGATGTAGTAACCTGTTTTGCTTATGGTAAACGTGATGATATCATCACATTAAAGATAAAATGTGATGGTAACGCTTTAAAACCTTATATGCATATTGAAAAAATTTCTTTCTAATAAATGGATATTGATTGGAATGAATTTTCCAGAAAAAATTTATCTGAAGATGTAATTAGAAATCTTATTAGTCATGTAAATTGGGATTTAGTTTTACAATATTCAACACTGTCTGAATCTTTTATTGAAGAATTTGCTCAACCTGATGATTGGCCTAAAATTTCTAGATATCAAAAATTATCAGAAGATTTTATTGAAAAATGTAAAGATAAAGTAGATTGGGTAAACATATCTCAATATCAAACTTTAAGTAACGAATTTATCATAAAATTTTCTGATAATTTAGATTTATACAAAGTATCAATATTTCAAAATCTTACAGAAGATACCATGAGAGAATTAAAAGATGATTTAAATTGGTTGTATATAACTAGATATCAAACATTTAGTGAAAATTTTATAGAAGAATTTATGCATAAATTAGATTTTTGTTATTTGATTAAATATAAATTTGAGCTATTACCTGATCACTTTTTTAATGTTTATTGGAAAAAAGTACAAGCAATACAGATGAGTGAATTAAATAAAAAGTTTGGTCATAATGAAATAGAACCTTACCAAGAAAAAATTTTTGAAGAGATATATGAAGTTAAATCAGTCTTGAGAGAGAGTGTTTATCTTTTGAGACAATTAACTAACAAAGAGGATAAATAAATATTTAATAAAAATGTTTCTATATAAATGGATGTTGTATATAATAATGGTATGGAAAAAAAACTATGTCTTTCTTAAATATAGAGAATCCTACTGAAGTGAAATCTATTTTTATATTATATTGTGATACATCTCTTGAAGGAATAGAAAATTTAACTAATTTAAAAGAATTATATTGTGAGGGATATAAATTAACATCTCTTGATGAAATAAAAAATTTAATAAATTTAGAAACATTAGATTGTAAAGATAATAGATTAAAATCTCTTGATGGAATAGAAAATTTAACGAATTTAAAAGTATTAAAATGTAGAGGAAATAAATTAACATCTCTTGAAGGAATAAAAAATTTAACGAATTTAGAAACATTAAATTGTAATAATAATAGATTAACATCTCTTGAAGGTATAGAAAACTTAACTAATTTAGAAACATTAAATTGTAATAAAAATAAATTAACATCTCTTGAAGGTATAGAAAATTTAACTAATTTAAAAGAATTAAATTGTAATAATAATAGATTAACTTCACTTGAAGGTATAGAAAACTTAACTAATTTAGAAATACTATCTTGTAGTGAAAACGATATTACATCTCTTGAAGGTATAAAAAATTTAACTAATTTAAAATAATTATATTGTGTAGATAATAGATTAAATTCACTTGAAGGAATAAAAAATTTAATAAATTTAGAAATACTATCTTGTAGTGAAAACGATATTACATCTATTGAAGGTATAAAAAATTTGACTAATTTAAAAAAATTATATTGTAGAGAAAACGATATTACATCTCTAAATGAATTAATATTTTTGCCTAGAATAAATGAAATACGGTATGATGAAGATAAAATACCCATGATGTTAAGAAGATTTAGAAATAATGTAGGATTTCCAGTCTTAAAAAAACTCAGTCCATAAAACGCGTCCGTAATTTTCGGACACGTTTCATCATCAATAAGTTCCAATATATTTTGAGTCACTTTGTAATGAAGATCTTATATTTAGAGGATTCATTTCCTCTTTTTTCATATAAATCCTTTTTATTTTCTAAAAAAACTTTGAAAATAATTTTTTTCACCGTAATTTTATGGGGGGACTAACGGTCCCCCCATTTATTTTAAAGCTTAGAGGACTTCTATTCATTTAGAAGTCCTCTTTTTTCACGCATTTATTTAATTTCATCCTATGTATAAGGTAGCTCCAAAATGGAGCGGCCTATCTTTTGATCTCTTTTTTCATGCATTTATCTTAAAAAAAGTTAAAATTTGGTCTAAATGTAAAAAAGGTCTTATTTTAATATAAAATCATGTTTTTAATATTAAAATGGATCGAGACCTTTTTTTTTATATATAAAAAGATAAAAATAAGCTATAAAATATAGTTTTTAGTGTATAAAGTACATGTGCGCTCATACGTACATATATATACTACTCTTCATAATTCACTTTTATTTCACACACGCTTAATAATTCACTTTTACTTCACACACACACTTCATAATTCCTTTTTATTTCGCACACACACTTTATAATTCACTTTTGCTTCACATACGCTTCATAACTCACTTTTATTTCACACACACTTCATGATTCACTTTTGTTTCACACACACTTCACAATTCACTTTTGCTTCACACACATAATTTCCGTTTGTTTCACATACACTTCATAATTCACTTTTGCTTCACACACACTTCCTAATTGCCTTTTGCTTCACGCGCACTTCATAATTCACTTTTGCTGCACACACGCATCATAATTCACTTTTGCTTCACACAGATTTAATAATTCACTTTTACTTCACACTTCATAATTCACTTTTGGTTCACACACTTCATAATTCTCTTCATATTCACAATTCACTTTTACTCGTATTACGTTAATAAACTTCTAACTAAAATTTAACTAGCTTAAATGTCTTTGGGAAACTCTTGAAATAAAAATGTACGGAACTCTAGAAATTCTAAATTTTACACAACAAAATTCGTGAAGTTTCTAAAAGTCGCCAAGTTGGTGATATTTATAGCTCAAATTTGCATTCAAGGTCACTAAATCTGCCGCTAAGGTCAAGCGACTGGGACCGTTAAAAATAACGATTTCCTGTAAATATCGCTTTTCCTCGAGGATAGGCGATATGCCATGAAGATATTTCAGGTAATCGTAACAGTATTAAAATATCTCTGTTAATTTACAAGGAAATAATGTACTAACTAATAATAAAATATTTTTCACTATAAATTTTAACAAGAAAGATCAATCATGCTTAAAACATTGATTATGAAACACTTCCAACTTAAATGCAATTTTATTTAAACATCTTTAAAATGCAATATATTCCTCGGTAATAGTTTAAAACTTATCACAATACTACATTAATTTATTATATTTGAAAAATTAAACCTTCATCGCAAAAAATGAACTTCATTCAAATGACGGCATTGAAATATAAATTGCCTGGTTTAAACATCTCTAAAATGCGATACATTCCTCGGTAATATTTTTAAAATTATCATAATACTACGATAATTTAATATATTTGAAAACTTCATCGAAAACAACTGAAATTCATTCAAATAACGTCATAGAAAAAATAACACGCCTGGCTCTCTCTATAAAAGCAACATTTCATTCATAAATATTTTCCCATTCATCACAATACTATAATAATTTATTTTATTTAAAAATTAAAGACCATGAAGCTACAAGTAATTAAACTCTATGCTTAAAACTTCATCGAAAAAAATCGTCCTTCTCTCTGTAAAATCAATGAATATCTTCTCTCTGTAAAATCAATGAATATCTTCTCTCTGTAAAATCAATGAATATTTCATTCATATCAGCTATGCAGACTCTATGAGCTAAATAATTTTGCGTTAAAGAAATACAGCAATTCTTATACAACTTATTCTACATATTTTGCTGTTTACATTTTACATAAGTGAAAAATAGGCTTCGTTGTAGAAATAATCAAATTTGGATGCTCATTTAAACTCAAATATATTGTAATTGCGTTGTGTCAGTATGTAGATGCACAGAATTTAAGCAAAAATAAAGCGGTTTTAAAACAGATACAACACTCAATATGAATTAAAAAGAACTTTAAAAATCACGATTTTGAGAGAAGATGGATGCCATATTTCATTTTGAAGTGGGTCACGTCAGGGGGCGGCATTTCAGCATTTCATTTGGGGGTGCGAGATTTGTATGAAAATCCACAATATAAAATAAATAAAATGTTTGTTAACAGAGAGGGGAGAGGGATCACAAAATTGAATTGATGTTGAGAAAAATAATTGTTGTTAACATAATTTTTGTGAGCCAATGGCTCTACCGTGCTTAAAATACCGGTTCCCGTTAGATCACCGAAGTTAAGCAGCATCGGGAGCGGATAGTACTTGGGTGGGTGACCACCTGGGAACGCCGTATGCTGTTGGCTCATTTAAGTTGACGTGGTGGCCGAACGGTCAAGGCGAGCGTTTCCAGCGATCGATGGGCCGCCACGCTGTGGGTTCGAGTCTCTCGTAAGATATGGATGTTGTGTGTTGTGGGCGCAGTGTGTTCCGCCCCCCCCCCTTTGGTGCGCCTGGGGCAACGTTCTAGGACGGCAAAATGGTTCACGATTTCGGCCGTACATAGGGCAAACGACGTAAGTCGACGTAGAGTCTAGTGCTAGAGTAGTCTAGTGCCTGGCCATTGGAAAAAAAAATATATAATTTTTGTACATAATTGTGTTAACATAATTGTTGTTAACATAATTTTTCTAAATACAAATATCTATATTTATTTACCTGATATTGAAGTTTTAAACGCTGGTTCTTAGAGTCTGGAAGAAGAGAAAAGTTTGTTACAATATCATCAATCCAGTGGTATATCTTGTTCTATAGCTAAAATAAGTAAAGATGAAAGTCTTTCTTGTACCATTGTACTGCGAAAATAATTTTTCAACCTCCTGAGACACGAAAAAGACCTTTCACAACTGGCTGAGCTGGTTGGCACAGTCAAAAATAATTTAACTAATAATGTTATGACAGGAAACACATTATTTAAATTCCGTTCTTTAAAATAATCCAAGCGACTTTTAAAATTGGGATGGTATGTTTACATTTTTCACCATTGAATAAAACAGTCGCAATTCACATAGCAATTCCTCTTTCTGAAAGTTATATACTTTGCATATGGTTGAAACTTTTTCATTTTCTTTTCCGACATCTGATCCGGATAATACTGAACTAAGGGCAAACAAAACGGATATATTGTTCTCATTAAATCTTGTCTCAATTTCATTAGATACTGAATCTATAATTTCATATTGAATATTGATTCTGTAATATGATTTAACATCATCATGGGATTTTTTTTCACCGAATTCGCTTGGAATTTTTTACGTCTTTTCAGTTTTCGTCTAGAATAAGAAAAATTTGGGGTCGCGACTGCACCCCGTCGCGCCCCCTATTTGCCGCCCCTGTGTGTCACGTGATCTTTTCCTATCATGGTCACGTGATCGCTTCATATAAGAGGTGTAATTATTATTTTAATTTTTATTTAAAAAACTACTGAATATATTTTGCTGAATTTTTTTTTATATATTTTATGGAATAATTTCAATATTATCTAAAATTTTCGAAGCAATTTGTGAATTTTAAATTCGCTTAAAAAATGTTTGAAAAATTAGGTCCCATAGGGTTTAATGTATTTCATTTTTTCAACCCGGGTTCAATCTAAAACTAATTGGGTGATATTATTTATTTATATTCCCATAGGTCCCACAGACCGTCTGAAAAATATACTAAAATTTCATTTTGATTAAGTCATTTTTACGGCAGTTATCGTGCTAACGGACAGACAGACAGACAGAATGAACAAAGTCATAAACAATTTTCAACTTTGTTGTAAAGTATTAAAAATGATGTAGCACTACGAGTTTCAATAAATGGGTCGAAATAGAGTTACATTATTTTAAAATTAAGATTTCATGACTATCATTCATGTTTTTATACGTGTAGACAAGGTTTCGCAATCCATGAAAAGATTTCACGATATCTGTCCACCTTGCGAAGATATTTTGGGTGTGTTTCTTATCTCTATCCCTAAAGCACCCTCTTGGCCATCATTTGCAACTATGTATAGTTCCATATCTTCAATATGCAATTCAAAATCCGAACAGTTCGAACCAAATCATCCGATTTCCCGGAGCGGAATCGCTAAACGTTCGGAACAAAGCTTTATTATTCAAACATCCTGCAGGTAATCATGGGGCTCATCTGACCCTGTATTAATCCGATTCCTTGAATGCGGATAATTGGTAGAAAGGAAAACAGTCCGCAAATTATTTTATGTAAATATTATGTAACCAGCTTATGTCCATTATACACATTCTTCTTATTTTGCCCAAGGAAATTGCTTTCATGATTAGGTTTTTACTTTCCTTATATAGTGCATTGTATAATGTACGTATAAGGAAAATGTTGTGACGGGGTCGAAAATTACAATCCTAGTTTCCGACGGGATAGCACGTTTCAAGCATCTGTGAACAAGAATAGAACGTTTTTGAGATGGTGCGTGTGTGTGTCAGTGAGTCTGCGGAGACGAAAGCTCACGAACAAATGGAGCGATTCTAATGAAATTTAGTACAAAAATTACAATCAGTGAATTCTGGAAGCCGGTTTTTTTTAAACGCAATCGAATGTTCAGAAGATACTCAAATTTTCGAATGAAATTTTGAAAAAATCAGAACGTTCAATAAAGTTTCGTAAATAAGCATTTCTCATGTAATCTTTCATTAGAAAACGATTGATATAAACTTTAGAGTGCTAGAATGAACCGTTCTCGAGATATTACACATTTTTCGAATGTTTCAAAAAATCACAAAATGAAAAAAAGTATTAACTATTTTGAAATATATTCACTTTTCATATGTAATATTATGCGATAAATTTATTATCATTCCAGTGGATCTAATTCGATCCATTCACGAGAGAATATACTTTGGGTAATAGTAATTTATCTGTTATAAAAATAAACTGTTTCTACGTCCATAATCGAAATTTTGGTGACTAATTTGGTGGGATATTGCCAACTTGGCGATTTTTTTATAATGTTGATAGATGGACGAAAATATCTTTAAAATTGCAAAAATGACGCCAAATTGATGAATTAAATATTTTAATATATGAATTCTATTTCTATCAATATTGATAATTGTCAATTTAGTGTTTTCCTTGAAATATAAGTTAATTGGGCACTTTGAAATAGTTTTACATGTTGTCATCCAAAAAAGGGCCTAATGTACAATTCAATATTTAAAACTCTGCGCATACATCAAATTTTACCGTGAAATTCATTGCATTAAATAAGGAAAGTCATGTGCTGCCCACCTCTTATTTTTTTTACATTTTGCGCCATTTATGTAAGCATTTGTAACACTCAGAAATTTGAAAGTTTTGTCAGATTTATCAGTGTTTAGTACCTTAAAATGTGTATATAGTCTATGTTTGGCGCGTCTGTGTAGCCTGTAATAGGTAAAAAAAAAATTCTCTGCACAGTAGTATGATTTTGCTTTCATTTTTTTTCGATCAAATAAGTATCTATGTGATTCGATCAATTGAAATAACACAATTTTTTAAATTTTTTTAGTTGGATGGCACTTATATACCCTCAAATATACAGGGTGTCCCCAAAAGATTGAAACGCTCTTTAATTCTTTACCTGTTGGAGATAAGTGGGCCATGTAAATTGCAAAAATGTTGAAAGTAAGGTAGGAAATAAGACTACTTTAATGAAATAATCCTCCCATTCATTTTCAAAAAGTTACACTTTTTTAACTTTTATACGACCCCTTTAGACAAATTGGGTCAATCAGAAAATTTTTATTTTGAATGCAACAAGATCATTAAAAGAAACCCTGCATATCTGTATCTATAAAATCAACTGAATTATGATAAAGGAAAAAGTCTGACTTATGCGACTTTTCCGTATCATGAGAAAGGCTGTATCATCAGTGAAAATACGGATCATAAACAAATGGACGTTGGATATTGTTTAGATCAAAAATACGTTAATATGTGTCAATTTTTTTTATCACAAATGCATCTAAATAAAGCATTACACAGACAGAGATCATATAAAGCAGTGGTACTCACTACGCGGTTGAGAATCCTATGTATTATCATCCAGTTTTATCTTTTTTGTGATATGTCACAAATTTACATCTCTAATTTGATATAGGGTCCCCCCATTCACAATATTCAATTTTCAATTCAATATAACTCGCTCAATTTTAAAGATACAGATATGCGGTTTTTTTAATGATCTTGTTGCATTAAAAATAAAAATTTTCTGATGGACCAAATTTGTCTAAGGGGTTCGTATAAAAATTTAAAAAGTGTAACATTTTGAAAATGACTACTTCATTAACGTAGCCTTATTTCCTACCTTACTTTCAACATTTTTGCAAGTTACATTGTCCATCTCAAACAGGTAAAGAATTAAAGCGCCTTGCAATCTTTTTTGGTATACCCTGTACAGCAAAAAACATCGTCTGCTGTTTTTAATACTTCAGACGAGCATTAAAGATCCCTTTTTCATCAACTGAAGAACATGTCGTTTTTTTTTTTCCCGAGTTAAAGATTTCTTTAAAGTAATATCTCTCTTGTCAATCTTATAAGAGGTAGCGAAATATTGAAGGGTTTCAGCTAAGCTGTTTCTATATCAGACAGTTAATTCCAAGTAAAATTGGAAGACCTGACCGCAATAGATCCTGTTTCTTGAAACCTGACCTCATAATTGCTGAATTTTTAGAGGTTTTTGAACATGGATCTTCTGAAACTCTCTAATGACATTCTCATAAGAGGTAGAGAAATATTGATCAGCTAAGCAGTTTCTATATCAGACAGTTAATCCCGAGTAAAATTGGAAGACCTGACCGCAATAGATCCTGTTTCTTGAAACCTGACCTCATAATTGTTGAATTTTTAGAGATTTTTGAACATGGATCTTCTGAAACTCTCTAATGACATTCTCATAAGAATGGCTGACGAAATATTGCTAGAAAATAAAAATTCTTTCACTCTGCGAAAACGTCTAGAATTGTAATAGCTAGCTCGTTGAGACTAAACAAGTTATAAAAGGTACCACTGTTGTAAAAAAAAATGAAATGTATGCCATACAAAATGGTGTGGCAGGTCACGAATTTCCCCATGCATGATTTGGTCCATTACTTCAACCTTTTTCAGGAAAACAAATTTTACTAAAAGGAACAAGATGTCTATTTTCCTATTGTATGCAAATTAACGTGCGTCATACAGAAACTATCCCCTCTCTCCCCCCCCCCCCCCCAAAAAAAAAGAAAATATATATTTATGACCACATTAATTATAATTGAAGCATGCAAATGTTTTTAAATCCTCCATTTCTTATCTGGCGAGGTTTCCTTTAATCATGACTCACTTATCTTGTATAATACATATTTGTATGCAAATGTGCTTACAAATTTTTCTTGCTTGAATTTTTTTACTGGAATTTTATGTTAATTAATACTCAAAGAAAAGTGTAGTTTTTCTTATTTAAGGATGCCCGTCAGTAATCTTCATATCATTTATTCAATGTTGATTTTTTCAACTTTATCAACCCGCTCCCTTTCTCTGTTTTTTTTGTTTTTTTTTGCCCTCTGATATCAAATCGAACATCCAGCTCTGTTAACTTCTGTCCCGTAGTTGATACTATAAATGTGCAAAGATTCAGCCTTCTATGTCAACGGGGCGAAGTTAATCTGGAAGGTCTGGAAAGATTTTTTAGCCCCCGTCTTTTACGTCCGTTCCTTATCTTTTACGGGGGGGGGGGGAGGAATAAAAAAAATCTTACTCCGTTAAATTTTTTCCGTAATCTACTATAAGGTTGCAAAAATTGTCTGCTAAGTTATGTAGGAAGCTTTCAAGGGAGGAAGGGTCTGAAAAGACTTTTCGACCCCACCCCCCTTTTTTTTCGCCTACTGGGGTGGGTGATCAAAAATTCAGTTCAGTCAGTTTCTGTTTCTTATTATCAAATGAACGTGATTGTTGCCAATTTGAAAAATATTTTTTTAAGAATAATTTTGAAAAGGCTAACTTCCGATCGAAAGCTCAAAGTCATTTTGCTACTGGGAGTTGCCACTTGAGAATGTTTACTTTTGAGCAACTTTCTTCTGCATTAGGAGGTTGAATGTAAACTAAAAAATCGTTAACTATTTCCTCCTTTTCGTGGTTAGACTGGTGTATCGTATTTTGATTCTCATGTGGGTTTTCGAATTATTATAAAACCACAAAATGTCGATGACCTTAGTAAATAAAGAACCACAAGAAAAGGGGAACCAAAGACTAAGATTCAGTAGCTAATGCCACATCCGTTTTATGTAGTAGCTTGATAGAGGTTTCTCTGTCCCCCAGGCTTAAACCTGACCCAGACACATTTTTTTTTAATTTTTGGGCTTGGGTTAGATGTATGTTCTTAAAAATATATAAATTATTTTTAACGAAATTTATGAAAATTGTTTAATTTTCAAGGTGCGGAGAGAACAGCTTAAAAACATCTTTTTTAGTAAATTTGAGCATGTAAATATTTTAGATTTTATTTTTTATGTAATAGACACTTGATTTTTGGATTAGACAAAATGTTATTGAACGGGCTAAATATAGGGTTGGGCGTGGAAAAATTCTAAAATCTTGATCTGTTCGAACTTTAGAATGGCTTCGAGTGGGGTAAGCGGGGGTGAGTCATGATATGATACCCTCCCGTACTGTTCGAAAGAATTCATTAATTCTCTATAGGGTCCATAGTAAAAAGCGAAATTCAGCACCCCTCTATTTGACTGTAACCCCATCCATTCCAAGATCCTGGCCACGCCTATGGTGGCTGCTTCTGAAGAAAATTCCTAAAAGCTTCAAGGGTTTATTTTGAAAAAAATGTTGTTATAAATTTAGAAAAGCCTTCTCGTCTGACTTTCAATGTTTTAAAAAAACTACAGGAATTGAGTACTTGTTAAAAAATCTGATGTGGGCAGCACATAACTTTCCTTATATTATGCAATGAATTTACTACTTTTACAGTAAAAAAAATTAGATTATTTTTATAGTAGTTATTTATATTATTTCCAAGATATTGAATTTTCGCCAATTAGTCGTCATTTTCCATGTCGTAATCATCAAAGAATCGTCACTGATTTAGCGTCATTTTTATCCATTTGGCGAGTTTTTCGTTAATGTAGCAATATTTAAAAAAGTCGCCAAATTGGCGATATTCCATCAAATTCGTCGCCAAAATCTCGCCAAGCATTATGGACGAAGAAATAAGTTATTCTTACAGTAGGTAAATGACTATTGGCGTTCAAATACAAAAGTATTACTCAAAGTATCTTTTTTCATGAATGGAATGAGCTAGATTCACGAGAATGATGTCACCAAATTTATCGCATGGTATTACATATGAAAAGGGAACATGTTTCTGAATAGGAAATATTTTTTTTTTTATTTTAGATGACTTTTTGATAATTTTTTTGAAAAATGTGCAATATCTCGAGAACGGTTCATGTTAGCGTTCTAAAATTTATGTCAATCGTTTTCTAATGAAAAATTACATAAGAAATGTCCATTTGCATAACTTTATTAGCGGTTTTGATTTTTTTACGATTTTTTCAAAATTTCACTCGAAAATTTAGGGGGGTTTTGAACATTCGATTGCGTATAAAAACAATAGACTTCCAGTGTTTACAGATTGTGATTTTTGTACCAAATTTCGTTCGAATCGGTCCATTCGTTCGTCAGTTATCGTCTCCACAGACTCACTGACACACACACATTCTCTCTCACACAGACACAGGCATCACTTCAAAAATGTTTGATTTGTGATCAGGGATGCTTGAAACGTGCTCTCCCGTTGAAAACTCGAATTCGAATTTTCGACCCCATCACAATACTTTCCTTTATAAGGAAAGTAAAAACTTCGTAGTGATCGATACCTGAACAGTGTATTGATTATATCCCAGTTTTTTTTTTTTCTTTTATAACGTGCAGTATCGCACAATTTGTGCAGTACGAAACTGGAATTTGTACAGTGTTAAAAAAAGGCGTCTTATTAATTTTTGTTTAGTGTTGCTGTTAGGGTTTAGCGGATATATTTGCTTTATATCATACGTAGTATTGAGAAAGTACTTTTTTCACGAAAATTTTCGATTTCGAGATTTTGATGCCAATATGTATTTTAAGACCTTCTGCAAACGTTTTGAATATTTTTGGAGTAATGTCCGTCTGCCTGTCTGTATGTTTGTGGTCGGTTTGATGTTTGTGGTCGGTTTCTTGTGTACACCATAGCAGCCCCAAATATTAATGATAATTTTTTATCCGGCTTTTATAACGAAACTTTATATCCGGCTTTGTTTTCAAAAGATCTAGAACTAAATAGAAATTTTTTAAATTCGAGATTTATTCGAAATTTATTCTAAATTTTATATATTTTAACATGACAGCGTTGGACAAAATTTGACATAATCATGCATAAAAGTGTTTATTTATGGTTCAATAATCACGAAACGTAATAGTTTCAAGCATTGTGAAAAATAACCGTGATATATTTTTTTTGTTCGTGATGTTATAGCCCCCCCCCCCTGTTTTTGTTCTATAATGGTTGTAAATATTTTATTAAATTTAAAGAATTCGGGTTGACAAACATTTCTTGTAAATGAAGTCTTTTTATTTAGTCTGTATTTACATTTTTCTTATTCTAATTTTTTACCGGTTGACGCTGTTGAGCTTTAATAAAATGCAGAGGAAAATTTTCAGACCATAGGTATATTTTTGCTGCTATTGAAAATTATTTCAGTAATATTTATCTATCACATCTTATTATAGTTGCGTATGTCATAAGATCCCAATATTTATTAATTTTTTAAATAAATTTGTAATGTAATTAATTTTAAACATGTTATTTAAACATTATTCTTGTTTGAGGGCCGTCAATTGGACTAATCTGTATTAGAGCTTAGATACCAAGACCAAGTTATGTAAAGGAGGGTGGTACTGCCCCTTCCCTAAAATTTAAGACATGCAAAATTTAATATATTTTATAAAGAAAATACTCATATTTTGAACTTTGAAATTTTCAAAATTTCCCAGCTGATAAACACTTCTCCACGCAGTTTATATCTTGATACATAATAGTGCTCTCATGTGCAGCACAAAACTTTCCTTATAAAAATTCCAGTGATATTCAATAAATTTATCATGATCGGGATGTTGCACTTCCAAAAAGACGGAGAAAACTTTGTAATATCCTATTTTTTGCTCTATCTGAAGCTCGTCATAAGTAAATTTCACCTCTTTATATCTTACTATACATAATAGTGCTTGCTGTCTTGTGCAGAACGAAATTTTCCTTAGTAAAAATTCCTGTGATATTCAATCTATTTAATATGGTTTGGATGTTGCACATCATTTTCTCTATATTTCTTTTATAATTCATTAAATTGAGTTTAAATGCACTAAATAACACGCATAATTATTTGAAATGACACTGAATTTGTAATTTATATCAATTTTCGTTTTCATTTGGTAACTAGACGTATTTCAAAACAGGCTTAGCAAAAATGCGAAAAAACTAAAATATCTCGAGAACGGCTAGTCGTAGAGTAATAGGGTTGGTCTTATTTTTCCCATCATCAAAAATTACGTATAAAACAAGCATTTAATTGATACATTTGCGCATGTAGTCTTTTATTTTAAATGTTGACTAATTTTGCCGGCTGTTTTGCAAATAAAGGGCAGGTTCTTCTTTTTCTTTTTTTTTCGAATCATACCAAAATCTAATCAACACCAGAGTAACCTAATTGTGACTTATTTACCAAATTTTGTAAAATTTAATCGTTTAGGTTTTTAGCTAGAGTGGGTACATGCGATTTTTACGAGCCATTTCTCAAAAAAAAAAAAAAGACAGGTTCTTTTATCCCGAATGTACCAAAATCTAATCAGCAGCAGAGTAAACCACAAGTGGCCAACCTATAAAATATTATAAAATGTGGTCCATTAGTTTTTGAGTTAGAGTGGATACATACATTGCACAAACACACGCACAGACGTCATGTTAAAAATAGTTTTTTCGTATTTAGAGATCCTAAAACATGTAGATCCGTCGAAAACTCGAGTTGCGATTTTCGACACGATTCCAATACTTTCCCCATACATTACCATGTATTGTAGGGAAAGTAATAAAAAATATTTTCCCAACTTCGCCCCTTCGTCCCCCCACATTGGCACTTAACTTTTATCTCGTTTTGATAACTAGCCAACATCTCTCAACACCGGTTTGCAAATACAAGCTTCAGGTCGGAGGCCACTTTAAACCGCATGCGTTGCATCGGTTTGCTGACACACCTGTTTACCATCTGATTCAAGTAAAGGCATCCACCATTTACTAAGTTCTGACCCCCTTGTTTCGGCCATAGACCTTACGAGTAGACTTTCATTCAGAATTTTTAGCGGGATGTATTTTACCATATGACTACACATCTAGCGAGATAGTGTTGACTGTATGAATTCTTCCCACTAATCTGATACAAGTAAACTTATTATTCAATGCTATAAATAATTGATGGAGAAGGTGTAACCATATGGCCATTGGTGTAATGCATGCGCCTTGTAGCAATGTATGCGTTTCTTGATAAGTTCTCTCCCTATTCACCGGAGAGAATGCATGCAGCTAAACCTAACCTATCTAGACGTAATCACACGAAAAAACCCATCACGCTAACCAGCAGGTCACATATAAATAGGTTATATATAAATAGACATTTTGGTGTTGCTTATTATAGTAAACATGCCAAATTTCATGAGATTCACTTGATTTTTTTTCGAGAGAGAGATATCGCGCCTCTTTGCTTTAAAATAAAATTTCTAATATTTAGAGAAAAAGGATTCTAATATCGTTAATTGCTACTAAACTATTGTGTCCATGTATTTTTGGTTAAAAGTGCTTATAAAAATTTACTGATATGATAATAGTGAACATATTTAGTTTTTAAAATTGCTTTTATATTTTGGAACAAAAACGTGCAATATCTCTAGAAAGTCTCATATCATATATACATATAAACTGTTTTTGTAATAAATTGTAACGTTTCAAGATTAATGTTACAAAATTGACGGTTTTTTTCCTTGACTGAAATCTTCCAAAAATTGATAGACGTCAGATGTTTATCCGTCTTTTAATCTTACCAAATATCATTCGATTTGCTCAATTTGTTCGCAAGATATTATAGCCACAGGCTTGGACACATATACGTTGAAAATGTGTTTGATTCGTACTCAGGGATGCTCTAAATATATATAAACCCATCCAAATCAGGGATGAGATGATTAGTGAGCACAAAACTCTCAAAACAAAGTTACTAAAATTTTTCTGGTGGAAGAATTTGTTTTAAACCCTGTAACGATATTGGATCGTTACTGGGTTCGAAATAAATTATTCGAATAGAAAGAAATTCGACGTAAAACTTTTAAACCACGTGTCATTATGGCGAGGAGATTTTCTGCGATACTTTTAGTTATTTAAAGCTAAATTAACAGCGAGGCTAGCCTTTATCCGCATTTTCAAACGGACGAAAACCTGGTGCCATGTTTGGCCATCCAGGACGAGGACTGTGAAACCATTTATTCCTATTTTTTTCTGTTTTTATTTGAGCGATAAGTTTTTGTAGATGACCAGAAAAAAGTTATATTGAGCTTCCAAATTATTTGGTAGAAATTTGAGCACATTTAACAACAGTGGTGAAGAAGCTTTGTGCTCGCTGATTACCTCATTGCATGCCCTATGCTGCCGAGCAGCAATGACAGCAAAATCATCGTCCACATGTGGTGAGAAATGATCAGTTGATAATTTTCTCTATGAATTTTATTATGAAACGTCCTGTTACAGAATAGTAATCGCTTCACTATAATTAAACCTATTGATATACGCTGTAATTAAACCTATTGATGTACGCTGTAATTAAACCTATTGATGTACGCTGTAATTAAACCTATTGATGTACACTGTAATTAAAATTATTGATGTTTAGTCAAGTCATTGACAGTTCTAAGCTGCTTTATTGTATTCTTAAAATATCAAAAGTTTCCATGCGTAATGAAAGTAGTGTACGGGGCACATTTTGAAATCTAAACATCTGGAATTCTATAAGAATCGACACAGATTTCAAATACGCCGCTGCACCTTGTGTAAGACCAGCTGAACTTCTTTTATCACATCATGAAAACTTTTGCCAATAAATTCTCCGTGGCATAGAAATATTTAAGCTATATATCAAAGAATCGCTTATAACGGGCCACGTCGCCCACTCTGGGCTGGAATTTCGCTTTGTGCGCCGCATCTAGACTGGAATGGATCCCCAAGAGAAAAAAAAAAAGTCTTCATAAAAAAAGGTCATTGAGATATTCAAAGCAAAAAATATCTTCAGCAGGTTGACATCATCGGACCAGAGGAAGGCAATCAAGTGATCTTCCGTGCCACCCCGCGCCTTGAATGTTTCTTTTGCCCTAAATATGCGGTCTTACAATGCAAACTTAAATCCGGATAATGACGAGTGAATAATAAAGTGGCATAAAAAAATAGATCGCTTAACTTCTAGGGATGGGCAACTTTTTTCATCACTCTTTTTTCTACGTGGATAAGGCAGGGGAAAGAGCCATGAGGTCAGCCGTTGTTGTGCTGAAGTGTCTAGCAAGGTATAAGTGAGTAACATGAGCTGGTTTGGGGGCTTTTATGCTTCTATCCGATGCACCACAAGCAAACTCATTTTTTATGTAGGCGGCTTTGGCAAAGTACCTTAATATTTGCATCTATATTGATAAAATAGAATGCGATAGAGTGCCAGTCGCAACTAGAAATTTTGAGTTTGGAGCTAAACTATTTTTGACGTCTTTTTTCAATGCTTAGTTTTTGTATTGCTTTCCTTACAATACATAGTATGTAAAGTGTTAATTCATCGTTGTTAAAATCATAAATATAGGAAGAACAATTTATAATCATGCATATTACGTAAAACCTAGTTCTTTTTTTCTTTCCACTAAATATCAAAATATAAAGTTTTATAATACGTTATTCAACATACAAGGCATCCCATACTTGTATCATGGGATTATAGAGGAAATAATACTCCAATAGATTGAAAGCTTGAAAATACCACGATGCTTTGAGAATTATATCTTGGTGTGGCTGGTGTAAGTGATGTCTCATATGTTTTCTTTTTATACAACAGGAATAGTATATGCATTTTTGATTGTTTTCTAATTAAAATTCCATAATTATGAGTTGAAGTAATAAGTGTTGCGACGTATCGCGTTCAGGATACCATAATGAGTCTAAATTTCTGGATAACGAACACTTTTATTCACAAGCACAGCGAAAACAGGAACAATATACAGTAAAGCAACACTTAAATGCTTCAGTAGTTGCACAAAATAACAGGTATTATTCTCAAAACATTGACGAAAGTCATTTCACGAAACACCATTTTACTCAAACAAAACTATATTCAAAACATTGATAAATATCACAGTTCAATGTAACTCATATCACTTCAATTGCTTGCTCTCCGACTGAGTGATGATTCCCTTTTATAGAATCTCCATAGAAACTTCTGGAAATCTCTAATATCTTGTAGAATATTGATTATTTCGGGATGCTTCTCGAACCTTCGAGAAGTTGCCAAATTGACGATAAATCACCAAATCTGGAAACCCTACTTCGATCTTCAGCATTCTGGAAACCATAGTCTCACGTCATGGGAAAGAATGCCTGTACGGGTGTTTTCTCCGTATGGTAATTGAAAGAGACTATAGTAAGGAGGGGGGAGGGACTCCAAAGCATTTTAAACGTTCGCAACATAAGTAGTATTTTGTTCCTAGTTATATAGAGCAGGGTGCAGAATATATGGAGACATCTAATTGAATGGTAAAATATATTTAAATGCTAAGGAATATTTCATTTGCATTACACTGATAATTTATTTCTGCAAAATTAACTGTTTAAATAGGTATTGTTTAAATAAATATGAGTCTTTTTCTATAGAAACACATACAATGCGGTGGGTCTTAACTTATCCCAGCACCACCTGAATTACTGTCTCAAACAGTTTTGGCGTTTTCCTAACATGATGTGTTAACGCCTTTCCTTTACCTCTATGATTTATACACTAAGAAGAGGTTAAATTATTATGAGCAACGGGTTAGTACTTCAGCTTCTGTAGTTCGTACTATATAACTTGCGGCGAATTATACGTTGAGAGACCGTATATGACATGTTAGTCAACAATTCAGCCACTGATTGTTGTTAGAACGAATTAGTTTCAGACACATTTTGCGAAATCGTATTTAATACTAGCCGAATACCCGTTGAAAATCAACGGTTTCGCAATAAGCACCCCCCTGAATATTGTCATTTTTTTAATAATTCGCGTTTCACATTTATTCCGCAAATCGAACGCCGTGCAGAACCCCCTAAAGAAGAAAATATTGAAAAATTTAAATTGCGCACGTCTTCCTTTCGAACTATCTACCAGTACACCATATTAACCATATTACAGTCTCTATCTCATCCCGAAGCATATTATTTTATCATCTCCCATTTCGAACGTTTTTCTTTGGAACACACCCATAAATGAACATTTTTGAAAAACTCTGTTCGTGTTGGGTTTTTTGTCAGATGATTGGCCCATATATTAAATATTAAGCCTCTATCACATTTAAAAGGAAGCGTGTCTCACTTTTACCGAAAATAGAACATATTGGCGTTCATCACCCCCTAAAGTAGCAAATATTGGAAATTTGAAATTTGCACACTTTCTTTCTTTCAAACTATATACCAGTACACTAAATTTGATGTCTCTATCCTATTGTGGAGCATGTTTTTCTACCACTTCATATTTCGAACGTTTTCTGTGTTGCACCCCCTTTAATGATCATTTTTGAAAAACCGTAATAATCTTAGGATTTTTTATCAAATGGTTAGCTTATATACTAAATTTCAAGCTTCTGTCACACTCTAAAGGAGGCGTTTTTCAGTTGTTCGTGAAATCGAACATTTTAGTGTGCGGCACCCACTACAATGGCAAATGTTGGAAAACTGAAATTGCACACTCTTTTCCTTTCGAACTATCTACCCGTATACCAAATTTGAAGTATCTAACTCATCGCGAAACATGCTTTTTCTATCATTTTACACTTCGAATGTTTTTCTGTGGAGTACCCACCCCCCTTAAACATACATTTTAAAAAAACCTGTTTCTTCTTGGGTTTTCTATTAAATGATTCGCCCATATACCGAATATCAAGCCTCTATCACGTTCTAAAAAGGTTATTTTCTACTTCATTCCGAAAATCGAACATTTTTGTGTGCCCCCCCCCCCCCCCTCCCCAAAGTAGAAAATATTGGAAAAATGAAATTGTACACTTTCTTCCTTCCAAACTATCTACCCGTACACCAAATTTGAAATATCTATCTCATCCTGAAGTATATTTTCTTATCAATTCACCTTTCGAACATTTTCCTCTAGAGCACCCCCCCCCCCCTTAAACGAACGTTTTTGAAAAACTATATTCGTCTTGGGTGTTTTCATCAAATGATTAGTCCATTACCTTATTTCAAGTCTCTATCAAATTTTAAAGGAGCCGTTTCTCATTTATTCGGTAAATCGAACATTTTGGTATGCGGCACCCCTTTAAGTAGAAAATATTGGAAATCTGAAATTGCACACTTTCTTCCTTTTGAACGATTTACCCATAAACCAAATTTGAAGTCTCTATCTTATGGCAAAGTATGCTTTCCTATCATTTCACTTTTCGAACGTTTTGGGGTGGAGCACCCCTCTATCGAACGTTTTCGAAAATTTCGATTTTTTCAGGGGGTTTTATCGAACGATCGACTCGTATACCAAATTGCAAATCTCTATCTATTCAGGAAGTGCCTAAAAAAGGCGTGACAGACGGACAGACAGACGGACACTTGGCAATTAGTATATACTAGCCGAATACCCGTTGAAAATCAACGGTCTCGTAATAAGCAAACCCTGAATAATGTAAATTTTTTAAAAATTCGCATTTCTCATTTATTCGACAAATAGAATATTTTGGTATGCAGAACCCCCTAAGGAAGAAAATATTAGGAAACTAAATGTGCGCATTTCTTCCTTTCGAATTATTTACCCGTACACCACATTAAAGTTTTTCTCATCCCGAGCCACCCCTATATTATTATTTCTCCTTTGGAACTTTTTTCTGTGAAGTACACCCATAAATGAACATTTTTGAAAACTCTCTTTGTCTTAGGTTTTTTATCAGATGATTAGCCCATATACCAATTATGAAGCCTCTATCACATTTAAAAGAAGCGTGCCTCATTTATTCGGAAAATCGAACATATTAGTGTGCGGCACCCCTTAAAGTAGCAAATATTGGAAATCTGAAATTTCACGCTTTTTTCCTTTCAAACTATCTACCCGTACACCAAATTTGAAGTCTCTATCCTATCGAAAAGCATAT
The DNA here is from genome assembly GCA_951213105.1 of Amaurobius ferox. NCBI lineage: Eukaryota > Metazoa > Arthropoda > Arachnida > Araneae > Amaurobiidae > Amaurobius > Amaurobius ferox. The sequence goes on along the minus strand of OX578143.1, from coordinate 87,524,293 downwards.
TTTTTCTATCACTTCACCTTTCGAACATTTTTCTGTGTAGCACCTAGTTAATGAACATTTTTGTCAAACTGTATTCATGTTTGGTTTTTTTTATCAAATGGTTAGCCCGTATACTAAATTTCAAGTCTCTATCACATTGTAAAGAAGGCGTTTTTTATTTGTTCGGCAAATCGAACATTTTTATGGGCGGCACCCCCTACAATAGCAAATGTTTGAAACTGAAATTGCACACTTTCTTCCTTTCCAACTTTTTACCCGTACACCAAATTTGAAGCCTCTATCCCATCGTGAAACATGCTTTTCTAGTATTTCATCTTTCGAATGCTTTTGTGTGGAGTACCCACCCCCTTAACTATACATTTTTGAAAACTATATTCTTTTTGTGATTTCTATCAGATGATTCGCACATATTCCAAATATCAAGTCTTTATCACGTTTTAAAAGGGGCGTTTCTCCTTTATTCCGAAAATCGTACATTTTGGTGTGCGGCACCCCCTAAAGTATAAAATATTGGTAAACTGAAATTGTACACTGTCTTCCTTCCAAACTATCTACCCTTACACCAAATTTGATATCTCTATCTCATTCCGAAGCATGGATTTTTATCAATTCACTTTTCGAATGTTTTACTCTGGTGCACCCCCTTAAACGAACATTTTTGAAAAACTATATTCGTCTTGGGTGTTTTCGTCAAATGATTAGCCCATATACCAAATTTCAAGCCTCTATCAAATTTTAAAGGAGCCTTTTCTCATTTATTCGTTAAATCGAACATTTTGGTGTGCGGCACCCCCTTAAGTAGAAAATATTGGAAATCTGAAATTGCACACTTTCTTCCTTTCGAACGATTTACCCATACACTAAATTTAAAGTATCTATCTCATCGCAAAGCATGCTTTCCTGTCATTTCACTTTTCGAACGTTTTAGTGTGCGGCACCCCCTTAAGTAGAAAATATTGGAAATCTGAAAGTGCACACTTTCTTCCTTTCAAACGATTTACTCATACACCAAATTTGAAGTCTCTATCTCATCGCAAAGAATGCTTTCCTGTCATTTCACTTTTCGAACGTTTTGGTGTGGGGCATCCCCTCTAGAGAACGTTTTCGAAAAATTCGATTTTTCCAGGGGGTTTTATCGAACTACCGAGCCGTGTACCAAATTGTAAGTCTCTATCTATTCGGGAAGTGCCTAAAAAAAGCGTGACAGACAGACGGACGGACACTTGTCAATTAGTATATACTAGCCGAATACCCGTTGAAAATCAACGGTCTCGCAATAAGCAATTCCTGAATAATGTAAATTTTATAATAATTCGCGTTTCACATTTATTCGACAAATCGAATATTTTGGTGTGTAGAACCCCCTAAAGAAGAAAATATTGGGAAACTAAATTTGCGCATTTCTTCCTCTGTTTGTCTTGTGTTTTTTATCAGATGATTGGCCCATATACCAAATATCAAGCCTCTATCACATTTAAAAGGAAGCGTGCCTCATTTATTCGGAAAATCGAACATATTAGTGTGCGCACCCCCTTAAAGTAGCAAATATTGGAAATCTGAAATTTTACACTTTCTTCCTTTCAAACTATCTGCTTTTACACCAAATTTGATATCTCTATCTCATTTCGAAGCATGGTTTTTTATCAATTCACTTTTCGAACGTTTCACTCTGGAGCACCCCCTTAAACGAACATTTTTGAAAAACTATATTCTTCTTGCGTATTTCCGTCAAATGATTAGCCCGTATACCAAATTTCAAGCCTCTATCAAATTTTAAAGGAGCGTTTTCTCATTTAAATCGAACATTTTGGTGTGCTGCACCCCTTTAAGTAGAAAATATTGAAAATCTGAAATTGCACAATTTCTTCCTTTTGAACGATTTACCCATACACCAAATTTGAAGTCTCTACCTCATCGCGAAGCATGATTTCCTATCATTTCACTTTTCGAACGCTTTAGTGTGCGACACCCCCTTAAGTAGAAAATATTGGAAATCTGAAATTGCACACTTTATTCTTTTTGAACGATTTATCCATACACCAAATTTGAAGTCTCTATCTCATCGTAAAGCATGCTTTCCTATCATTTCACTTTTCGAACGTTTTAGTGTGCGGCACCCCCTTAAGTAGAAAATATTGGAAATCTGAAATTGTACACTTTCTTCCTTTCGAATGATTTACATATACTCCAAATTTGAAGTCTCTATCTCATCGCAAAGAATGCTTCGCTATCATTTCACTTTTCGAACGTTTTGGTGTGGGGCACCCCCTCTAAAGAACGTTTTCGAACAACTGAGCCGTGTACCAAATTGCAAGTCTCTATCTATTCGGGAAGTGCCTAAAAAAAGCGTGACAGACAGACAGACGGACGGACACTTGGCAATTAGTTTATATAGATAGATCGATATTTGGTGTTATTAAAAAATTTCATTTAAATGCATTTAATAATTCATGTTTTTACAAATTCGTATATATTTTTAAAATTACATACGTTATTTTTGTATTCGGTGGATATCATTATTTTCACTTGGATATATGTTTTTTTAAATTTTAACTTAACACAGAGCGCAGAATATTAAAGAGCATGAAAATTTGTGGCTGCTAATATCGCATTTACGTAAAAATGATATAAATGTCATCTAGTATTAGAAAAATAAAATACGTGTATTTTTTGCACATTGAGATTTCAGTGTAAGCTTCATTTGACTGTAATACATACAGTGAAAGCTGCAAGCCAGACATACAGTGAAACATATGTTTATTATTGCTGCACTTAATTAAACAGTAATAAACTGCTTAAACTCACCTTATAAAGGTTGAAAAGGGTTATGAACCGGTTTTAAAAACAACAAGAAAAATCAATCATGCATAAGTAATGATTATGAAACAATTTTCAACTGAAATGCAATGCTATTTAAACATCTGTAAAATGCGATACATTCAGCGCTTATATATTTTAAATTATCACAGTACTACAATAATTTATTATATTTGAAAACTCAAAACTTCATCGCGAAAAAATGAATATTCAAATGACGTCATCAAAATATAAATCGTCTGACTCTCTATGTAAAAGCAATAAATATTACATTCGTATCACTTTTATTCCAGACTCCACAGCTAAATAATATTGCTTGAAAAAATTCAGCATTTCTTATACAACTCATCTTACAATCAATTGTTTGCATTCTGCACCCATTAAAAGTAGGCTTCTTTGTAGAAATAATCAAAGTTTGATCATTTAAACTAAAAAATATTGTAATTGCGTACGCACAGAATATAGATGCACAGAAAATACGCACAAATAAAGCGGTTTTAAGACGAATGCAACACTAAATATAAATTTAAAAGAACTTTAAAAACCACGATTTTTACACTAGGGAAAAAAAGGTGAATACCATATTTTATTTTGAAGTGGGTCACATGATCTCTTCATATAATATGGATGTAATTATTATTTTTATTTAAAAACTACCAAACATATTTTTGCTGAAATTACTTTTATATATTTTATGGGATAATTTGAATATTTCATAAAATTTTCGAAACAATTTGTGAATTTTAACTTCGCTTAAAAAATGTTTGGAAAATTAGGTTCCATAGGGTTCAATGTATTCCAATTTTTCAATCCGGGTTCAATCCAAACCTAGTTGGGTGATGTTATTCATTTACATTTCCATATGTCCCACAGATTGTCTCAACAATATACTAAAATTTTATTTTGATAAAGTCATTTTTACGGCAGTTATCATGCGAACGGTCAGACAGACAGAATGAACAAAGTCACAAACACTTTTCAACTATGTTGGAACTTTTTGAAATCGGTTAACACATTTTTTTAACCTTTATATGTACCGGGTGGTCAGAATTAAAACACCCCTACTTTGAGCTCTCTATACATCGAACTACTCAGTGTAAAGGCTCTAAAATTGTTGAACATACTATTCAAGACATGGGGAAAGGGATTACGTGAAAAAAAAAATAGTTCCAGAAACACCGATAGGTGGCGCTGTACAACAGAAAATGCTGAACAGACACAAAATACACATTTGTAACACATTTTATTCGAACGTACCAAACATTCACATCACAAGGACCTTATCGATGCAGGGAATGCTGCTCAATATGGTTCCCTTCTTCAAGATGTAAAATCTGCAGTCTGTGGACAGCTTGTTCAACTGCGGATCGTAATTGGTCGATTGAGATGCTTCTCACATGCAGAGTGATACTGTCTTTCAATCTGCCAAGGTTACCAAACGTCCTCGATAAACAAGACTTTTTAAGTATGCCCACAGTCAAAAATCACAGGGATTAAGATCTGGATAACGAGATGGCCAGGTTGTCGGAAACGCACGACTAATTACTCTACCATTAGTAAAATGTTGCCGAAGAAACTGCTGTGCACAGAGTCCAATGTGTGAAGGCGCTCCATCTTGCATGAAGGTAATTGAATCAAGACATTGGTGTTGTTGCAGTTGGGGTACAACAAAATTTTTGAGCATGTTTTTGTACCTCCTGGCCTTCACGGTGCATGTCACAGGGCCATTGGGAGTAGCCTCTTCGAAAAAGAAAGATCCAAGAATAAATGTGGCTGTGAATCCACACCAGACTGTAACTTTCGGTGAGTGAAGTGGAATCTCTTGGAAGGTACGAGGGTTTTCCGTGTCCCAAATGCGACAGTTATGGGTGTTGACTGTTCCACTTAGATGGAAATGCGCTTCATCGCTCCATAGAATCTGCCATGACCACGATGCATCCACTTCAACTCTAGTCAGAAATGCCAATACAAAGGTTAGTCGCTTCTCCCTGTCGATGGTCAGCAAGTGATGATTATGACTAATTTTGTACGGGAAAAAATGCACTATGTTTCTCAGTACGTTCCGTACTGTGCTGTAGGGAACACCCAAATGTCGTGACACTCCACGTGCACAACTACAGCGCCTATAACGTTATCCATTGATTGTTCAACAATAGCGGTGGCAACATCGTCAACGACATCTGAACGAGTCGATTTGCGTCCTCGACTCGGCTGAACTCCAAGTTGTCCAGATTTCTCGAATCGAGCGATCATTCTCCTGAGAGCTTGTGGAAGTAATGGTCCTTTGCGTAAATTCTTAAGTCGACAAAACACACGAAGTTCAGCTGCAGCATGTCCTTTGTTTTCATAAAACAGCTTCACAAGCAAAGCGCATTCTGGCAGTGTGACAGCCATCGCTGATAAGAATGAAAATTTCCCAGTTTTATCCCCTTTTATGCCCAGAACATAGTAGCTGCAAACCAAGGGTTTTTGCAAATTTTTGTGCTTACAGTGCGAAATTGCAGTTACAATGACAGTTTAAGTTTCTTCACTTTTTTATCTTCTTTTTACTTTCCTTATATACATAATGTATAAGGAAAGTATTGTGACGGGGTCGAAAATTCGAATTCGAGTTTTCGACGGGAGAGCACGTTTCAAGCATCCCTGATCACGAATCAAACATTTTTGAAGTGATGTCTGTGTGTGTGTGTGTGTCAGTGAGTCTGTGGAGACGATAACTGACGAACGAATGGAACGATTCGAACAAAATTTGGCACAAAAATCACAATCCGTAAACACTGGAAGCCTATTGTTTTTATACGCAATCGAATGTTCAGAACCTCCCTAAATTTTCGAATGAAATTTTGAAGAAATCGTCAAAAAATCAAAACCGCTAATAAAGTTACACAAATAGACATTTCTTATGTGATTTTTCATTAGAAAACGATTGACATAAATTTTAGAACGCTAACATGAACCGTTCTCGAGATATTGTACATTTTTTAAAAAAATTATCAAAAAGTCATATAAAATTAAAAAATATATCTATCCTATTGAGAAACATGTTCACTTTTCATTTGTAATACCATGCGATAATTTGGGTGACATCATTCTCGTGGATCTAGCTCGTTTCATTCATGAAAAAAGATACTTTAAGTAATACTTTAGTATTGGAACGCCAATAGTCATTTATCTGCTGTAAGAATAACTTATTTCTTCGTCCACAACGCTTGGCGAGATTTTGGCGACGAATTTGGCGGAATGTCGCCAACTTGGCGACTTTTTTAAATGTTGCCAAATTAACGAAAATCTCGCCAAATGGATAAAAATGACGCTCAATCAATGAAAATGACGACTAATTGTCGAAAATTCAATATTTTGGAAAGAATATTAGTATCTACTATACGGAAAACCTATTTTTTTTACTGTAAAAGTAGTAAATACATTACATTATATAAGGAAAGTCATGTGTTGCCCACATCAGATTTTTTTTCATATCAGCAAAAGAAATTAAAAGGAAAAGTTCCATATCGCATGTGTTTGTTTTTTTGTGATTATTTTGTGTCTTTTCAGCAGATTTTCTGTTGTACAGCGCCACCTATCGGTGTTTCTGGAACTAATTTTTTTTTCGCGTAATCCCTTTCCCATGTCTTGAATTGTAGGTTCAACAATTTTGGAGCCGGCCACACACTTTGCTACCAAAACCCTTGGGTTGGTCGTGTGGTCTGGGCCTTCAACTGAGTAGTTCGATGTATAGAGAGCTCAGAGTAGGGGTGTTTTAATTCTGACCACCCGGTATATGTTGTGTCTTATCGAAGTTTTCAATTTCTTTTCAAACAGCAGCCCAAAGGAATTTTTATATTTAACTAGTTGATATACCCAGCGTTGCTCGTGGTTAAAAATATGTGCATTTTCTAGTAGTCTAATTTTTAATAAAAAAATAATTTAATTCCCCTATAAAGAAGCACAAGAATGTGTTTTCGTTTTATAAAATTACCTACACAAGCAGATTTTAAATTTTAGTCAACATACGCCAAAGGCAAGTCGCTAAACTGGTAGAACATACACCTCTACCAATTTTATTCTATTTCAGCAATCGGTTAAACATAATGTAAAATATACGATTTTGAAAAGATTTTATTAAAGTAAATCAGATGACTTAAAGAATTGAAAATATCAATAATTTCCCCAATCTTATGTCCCATCAAAACCATTGTAACTGATACATTTTACTCGAAAATATAATAATATCATTCATTTAGAAAATTTATTTTTATATCAATGTCTTTTTCGTTTAAATTGTATAAATTAAACAAAAATCGTCTGCGAAATAAACACTTGCAATTAAATTACTTTGCTAAGTAACTTGATATCAAAATAATGGTCTAAATAATATTATTTCTGTGGAAGATTTAATTTTGCCTTTTTTGTTAATATCTGGACAATCTCTGATTGCAGAAACTTGAAAAATGGATGGAGTTAGTTAAAGTGAAGTAAAGAACAATCGCACCAAATTTGAAAAAAAAAAAGAAATCTATCAAAGCTGTGCATTTGTATGCGATACAGATAGACAAACGAACAAGTTTTTCTTTTCAATAAACAGCAAAATATAGACCTATAATACATCAGTGAAGTTTCTTTGAACCGACACTTTTTTAAAGCGAACATTTTCTGTTTTCTTTGCTTTAAGAAAAGATTCAATATATGATTATATGCATATTATGTAGATAATTATTTATTTTTACTTTAGTACTTTATATAGTATTATACATTCATATTCCATAATTTAACTCTACAGAAGATGTTTACACATTTTGAAAGCGATTTTGATAAGAAATAATAAATAAATGAAAAATTTCAAAATAATATTACTTGGCTATAGACTATTAAATGAAAACTGAATTACCGTCTGCTATATTTAAATAGCTTTTACTTTAAAAATGGCGCACGTAAACAAGCTTTGGATCGAAAGTTGTGTTTTTGCTTTTTCCGACGAGAAATATTCCTATTCTATATAAAAATCATGGAATTAGTATTTTTAAATGCAAAATAAACAATGTTATTAATAATAAAAGAAAAAACATTTCTTTTAATCCGAAAAAGAACCCCAAACAAATATCCTAAGAAGGAATGTACTTTTACGACTATTCCAAAAGTAAGGTTTTTCTGATTAAAATAAAATTCGCCAAATCAAAGAGCAATTGCAATGTCTTTATTTCTGTATCAACTGTAAGCAGAATAATAAGCAAAAATTTAAATCTTAAAGAAACCCAAAACATAAATGTTCATAGCTTTTTGCTTAGGAATGTGGCTGAACTCAGAATACGCTGTAGAGAATTCTTTATATAAATAATTTAATGGGAAACAGATGGAAATATATTGAGTTTGTTGATGACGCATGGGTCTTCTTAAATGATTGTAACCCCTTCCCCTCCCTCAAAAAATAGTTTTATTATAGAAAAAGAAAAGAAAAGGACTTACCAATTTGATCCCCCCCCCCCAAAAGTATCTATAAAAGATTCATGAATATTGCTAGTTTCTCATACGACGAGAAATTAAAGTTTCAAAATGTCGAAAATATTGTTAAAATCAATTATATTCAGAGTTCTTGAAAAAGTCCGTGTATCCCTATAACTTTAAAATTGCATGTCTGCCTGTCTTAGCACCATGGAAGTAACGTGTATCTGTAGAAAAAGTGATCCTTCACAGCCGAATGACATACTTGTAACGCCCCTAGTGACGAAATACGAAACTTAAGAAAACTAACTCAGAAACTAACATAGATAGGCAAAGAAGTCCAATTACAAAATGAAAGACTAGTGCTTAATTAGTACAAAACGGTACTTGGTTCAAGCAAGCTTGGTACAGCAATATAACTCTGTGACCCCCGCGATGTTGCATGCTGTTCGAGATGAAATTCTGTCCTGAATCCAATGTGTATAATCGCAGATGAGAGCATTTCGAAAACTGTGTATGTAGACTACTCGGTAAGTTAGTTGCATCTGCGTGACATGAACTTTGAATTACGTCCATCTGTGCTGTTACAAATGTATGCCACTTCCACGCGTTTGGGATTTTCGTTGAAGCAAGTATTCTTTTGTACTAATTAAATATCGTTCTTTCATTTTGTAATTGGACTTTTTTGTCTATCTCTGATGGCTACTAAATTAATATTTTTAAGTTCCATATTTCGCCACTAGAGACGCTACAAGCCCGTTCAATCGACTACGCATAGTTACTACTTCCGTGACGCTACGAAACGCTGTTTAAAATTTATAGGGGGTATACGGACTGTCCTAAGAACCCTGTATATTACCACAATAATGTTTTAACTTCTATATTTAAATCTTCGATGCTCAAGCTGCGTACTAAGTACGCCATCTAGCGTTTCAACTCCAAATGACTCGCATAATATTGTCTTATATATACACCGAGACTCCACCTAATCTCTTTTCAGGCAAAATGCAATGCGACTAATTAAAGTGAAAAAAATGTACACTTTCATTTTATTTATTATCTAACATAAAAATTGATCCCCCCCCCCCCCCCCCGAAAAAAAAAAGTGCGCACCTAAGCTTTAGAAGAGAACTAAAATTAAAGAAAATAAGAAAAACTACATCCAAATCCACTACCAAATATCTTGGGGGGAAAAAAATGGCAAAAAAATGGCAAAAAAAAAAAAAAAAAAAAAACCACGTAGCAGGCTATACCTTTTGTTCATATTCCTTCAAAGTTTCCTGATGTCTCACCAATAGACCATTGTGCTTGTGAACTGTTAAAAGAGCTTTCTTGAAATACAGTCTTAAAACAATGAATGAGCTATGGAAAGAAGTAGACGAAGAGTGGAGTAAAACACCCCAATTAACTTTAGGTAATAACCCTTTTTCTAGGAAATCTAGATATATGTTGATAGTTTTGAGAAAGGGCTATCAAAACATTTAATAAATAAATGTTTTTTATTTAAAACATTAATTATATTGCGGGAAAATCGTTCTAAAAATGTATAAACACACCCTGTACTCGTATTACACTCATTATTGGAATGAAAATAAAAGCTATCCTGTTTAGTTTTCTTACTTAAGTTATTCTTTTAAAATGGTTTTTAAAAATTCTTTAAAAGTTTCCTTTTTCAAGTTGGCAACAGCTTTTTTAGAAACAGTTAGTCACATATTTTTATATCCTGGAAGAGAAGGCTGTTTTTTGCTACCAAACCGGTTCATGCCGTTACTCATTTGTTTTATGCTACGTTTTTAACGATGGTTTTTGGGTATTAAGTATTTTTGCAGCAGTTTGAGCTATTTATTACTTTCCCTACATTGTAAGTTAATATTTAAGGAAAGTATTGGAATTATGTCGAAAACTGCAACTTGGGTTTTCGACGTGTCTACACGTTTTGCGACCTCTAGAATACGAAAGGACTATTTTAGTGTGTGTCAAAAACTAATTGATCAAATTTCACACTATGTGGTAGATAAGTCACTTGTGGGTTACCTTGGTACTAATTAGATTTTGGTTCGATTCGGGAAAAAAAAGAAGCTGCTTTTTTGCGAAATGGCCTGCAAAAATCGTCAAAAGCTAAAATAAAATACTACGTATGCTCAAATGTATCCATTAAATTATTGTTTTATACGTAATTTTTGGCGATAAAAAGAATAAGACCATCGTTTTCTAGGACTAACCGTTCTCGAGATATTTTAGTTTTTTCGCATTTTTTGCTACTCCTGTTTTAAGAATACGTCCAGTTACCAAATGAAAACGAAAATTGATATAAAAGTGCAAATTCAATGCCATTTCAAATAATGTTACTTGTTATTTTGTGCAATTAAACTTAATTTAATGAATTATTCGATTTTTCGAAATTCAAAACATATTTATAGAAAACAACTGAGTCTGTAAGATCGCCCTTCTGCAGGTAGCTCTGATATAAATAGTGATAAGTGCAGAAGGTCTAGGAACGCGTTTATCTACCACAATCTCGAATTATAAAGAAACTTCAAGAAAACAATCGTATGAGAAAGTAACTAGAATTATATTTTGAAAATGTTATTGGAATTTAAGTAATTAGAATTCCTGTTATTCAAAGTGCTAGAACAACGTTTATATTTTATTGATGCAAGAAAATAAAAATTCAAACAACGTTATGTGTGTAAACTGTGTTTAAATTGTATTTGTGAACACAAGTCAGCCTAATTGACATCAAATTCATCGTCAGACCGATGCCGTTTGGAAACCCATATGTTCCATAAAGACCGTGAAAATGGCTATCGACGAATGATGAAAATGTGACATGTATTCTTCTTATATCAGGGTTCATCTCTGGGGATTTTTTTTTCTCTCCTCGGATCAAAAGTTATGAAAGACCAAGTGGTGAAATCTATTTAGCTTCTCACTATAGCTAAATGACATCCATGGACCAGATGAGGCAAAAATGGGGCTTTACTTCAACAGTGAGAAGAAAATGAGTCCTTTATGGTGTGGAAGGGACTTTTCCGCCTTTTATTATAGTTTTTGACTTGATCTTAAGTTGTCAAACGATATAATAGTTGCGTATAAATTGAATATCGATACAAGAGTTGAATATATAGTTACCCAAGAAAATGCCACCCCAAGGTGACTTGGCGACAAGTTTTTTGTTATGTTCTTTTGCCATTTTCGTGTCTATCATATAACATTTTCGATATGTAATATATTTATTGTATACTAGAGCAAATTACCAGCCGTTGCCCGGGTTCTAAATTAGCGTCCATTGCGCATAAATAGTTAAATTAGCGTCCACTGTTTAAATATTACATTTGAACGCAATTTAAATTGACTTCGATCTAAAAATTACACACTTCAAATATCACGGCCGTCCAAATTGTTGCTCAAGTCCTTGCTGACGAGCCGGACGGTCTGGGTCTTCAACACTTCAAATATCAGGGGCTCTCCGCAAGAGGGAAAAAAACAAAAAAAAACATAATTGACCATATATTCAACACACCGCTCATGAAAACGCGAAATTAAGTACATGGTTTTGACCATTCCGTTTATGCTGGACACAGCTTCGTGATGAAGTGGCTTTAGCGGTAGAACGATCGGGGGAGGGGGGGGGGGGAGCACGATTTTCCCGACGTGTGGGGAATGGCTTCAATTGATAGACCAGCTTCGGCAATAGGGCCCGAGATGCCTTCAGTTCATTAAAAAAATCTATGACACGGCTGAGTTAAAATATTTATAATTAATCAACGAATGGGTTTAAGAAATTATTTTCTCCTGGAGTAGTCTGTGACATATATTTAAGAGCTGCTGTTGAAATATGAACGCTGTATGACATGTCAATTTTAGTGCATCGTAATACAAAATTCGGAGAGCCTTAAAAAGCGCGAAAAGCATACATTTTTTAAAAAATTATTAAAATTTATCTATTCATCGTGTGTACATCATTCAACGTTTGTTTAAAAGATTGTTTTTTTACGTTTCTGGTGAAGATGGAAGCTCTCATAATATTTTAGGTCGCTAAGGAATCTATTTGTGTAAATATCGGCCTAAATCGGAACATAAAATAACTAAAATGAAATTTGAAATTTAAAAAATAACACCGAGGTGCACCTGTGTACTAAATTTCGTGATCGTACGACGCTTGGATTTCGCGCTGCAGACTGCATATGCAGACAGACGGACGGACACACTCACCCACCCCTTCTTTTATTACGTAAGCTTGGACTTGTGGAAAGAAAGGGAAATAATTGAAAGAGTTGAAGTTGACAACAGCTTTTTTTATGGGTATTTCATTATTTCCGCTGGTAACCTAGCAGACTGTATCTTTGCATAATATCGACCTCGGAACCAAACCTAAACAGAATTAGTTTTTGATCCCCCCCCCCCCCCCCCAAAAAAAAATGAGAAAATAAGGAGGGAGTCGAAAATCATTCGATCCCGATCTAAAAGTGATCTAAAAGGCTGAATCTTTGCTTAAGGATCGCCCAAAAAACAAAATCTAATAGAGCCGCATTTTGGATCCTAACCCCCCCCCCCCCTTTCCCCAGTGGCTGAGGAAATGGGGGATTTCGAAAAGTGTTTGTAGACCCTCCAGAAGCCATGATGCACAATGATGCCTCCTCATGCACAATAATAATTCAATCTCAAAAACATTCTATTTGATTCAGGTATTCTCTTAACTTATAAATCTGCCGAAAACTCAAATTAGATTTTTTTCCTTTTCTGTACACACTTATTACCATGTATGCAGGAAAAAGAAAAAATATCAGGATTTCAGCTATCCTTGGTCAATATCTTAGCATCATATGAAGCATCACGAAGGAATTTTAAAGTCCGGAACAATCTCCCCTCCTTATGTTACTCATGTTATTTTTGACGTAACCCTCAATTAGCCCCTTCCACACAATTATTAAAGGCCAAAAGGGCCTCCCCCGGCTTTTCCTTGTTGTGTGAGACAACTGTAATTATTATTTTCCGACGATCAAAATTCCCCCATCGCCCGTTCTCAACGACACTTTGTAGAACAATGCTCCAGGGTCATCAACTGAAGTTATACAGTTACGTTTCACTCAAATGAAACTTTCGTTAAAAATACCACAACTACCTCTAATACTGTTTGACTCGCATTCAAATAAAGTTGAACAATAAAATTGAGCATTTTATTTTCGCTTTACTTCCATTTTTTCCCATTCTTATTTATATCTATATTCTATAGAAATGGAAAATCTGTCTGTACTGTATACAAAACCAGAGTTTTTGACAGATTTTTTTCAAATTTGTATGATTATTCCCTACTTTACTGCTGATGGCACCATCCATGTTTCATTGATTATGAAACACTTTTCAACTGAAATGCAATTTAATTTAAACAGCTCTAAAATGTAACACATTCAGCGCTAATATTGTTTAAATTATCACAGTTCTACAGTAATTTATTATACTCGGAAACTTAAAACTTCATCGAAAAACGAATTGAATTTTATTCAAATGACATCGTAGAAATATGAATCGTCTGCTTGTCTATGTAAAATCAATTAATATTTCATGTATATCATTTATATTCTAAACTCTAGAGATAATTAATTTATCGTGAAAAAAATTCAGCAATTCTTATGCAACTCACCTTGCAATCCCTTGATTTGTTTACATTCTGCTTACGTTAAAATTAGGCTTCGTTGTAGAAATAATCAAAGTTAAGTGATCATTTAAAATAAAAAGTGTTGTAATGACTTTGGCACATAATTTAGATACACAGATAATATGCAAAAAAAGAGCGATTTTATGACGGATGCAACACTAAATAAAAATTGGAACGATCTTTAAATATCACGATCACAGTGGAAAAGAAAATGGATGCCGTACTTTATTTTGCAATGAGTCACGTGATCTCTTCATATATCATGGGTGTAATTACTGTTTCAATTTTTCTTTAAAAACTACCCAGCATATTTTGCTAAAAAAATTTTGTACATTTTACGTGATAATTTAAATATTTCCTAAAATTTTCGAAGCAGTTTGGTAATTTTAAATAATTTTACTAATTTTGTTAATTTGTTTTTAGCTTAAAAAGTGTTTGAAAAATTAAGTCCCAGGGTTCAATGTATTTCATTTTTTCAACCCGGATTAAATCTGAAACATTCATTTACATTCCCATATGTCCTACAGTCCGTCTCAACAAAATACTAAAATTTCATTTTGATAAAGTCATTTCTACGACAGTTAGCGTGCGAACGGACAGACAGACAAAATGATCAAAGTACATAAACACTTTACAACTATGTTGCAAAGTGTTAAAAACCGCATAATTAAAACTTTCATCTAAACAGCATTATGCAGATGATATATTTTCAGAAATTTTTTTAAAGGAATTTGTATTATGTTCCTTAGCAATAGAATTAATTCAAATGTGTTTATACCCAAGCGATTTTTTACTTTCCCTATGTACATAGGGAAAGTATCATGACGGGGTCGGAAATTTGAATTCGAATTTTCAACAATTGGTTAAACACAATAGAATATGGTATATGAATTTGAGAAATCGTTGCTAAAACAAAGCAGGTGACTTAAGAAATTGAAAATATCAGTAATTCTGATAAACTTATATTCCAAGGCCGTAACTAATACAACTCAATCGAAAATATAGTATCGTTCATTCATAAAATTTTTCTATCCATTTATTTATTACATAATTTATATAAAAAATCGTCTGACAAATAAACGCATTAGATTTAATTCTGTTATTATATCATTTTCATTTTCTTCAAATCAAGTTTCGTAGAATAATAATCTGCATAATTCTATTTCTATGGAAGATTTGAATTTGCATTTCACAATTAATATTTCGACAAGAAGTGGTTCTAGAAACTGAAGCATGGACGCGGTTATCTGCGAGGAAGCAGAGAATAACCATACCAAATAAAAAAAAAATCCCTCAAAAACTGTGGATACAAAATAAGCAAACAAATAATATTATAATTAATAGATATAATATTGTAATTCATTAATTGGTTGTTTGTGTAATAAATTTTCTAGTTAGTATTCTGAGAAAATGCATACATATCCAATCTATATATTATGCTCTAAACTAACTGTTTGACTAACTGAGGGGGTGATGTATTAAAATTATCAAGCTCTTCCACTATAGCTATAATCTTCATTTTGGTGTCATTCATCCGTTTCAATTTCGAGACAAAAGGAAAAATCTAAATTCCAAAAATTCGAATTATGGGTGACGATGCGAACAAATGATTAAAACATTCAAAACAGCTTTTCAAAATGACGGATTACTTCCACTCGAGCAGGAATCTCGATCTCATATCTTTTAGGTTAACGGAAAAATCTAATTTCTTCGGAAATTCGAATTAAGGGAGGGACGATAATAAGGATTGTTCAAAAATATCAAAATTATTTAGTACTTCCACACTATCTAGAATATTGGTTTTGGTCTCATTCCGTCCATCTAAACTTCAAAATTTTCGATTTCCCTCTCTGATTTGGAATATTCGAATTAAGAATGATGATACAATAGGATTTTCAAAAAACTTACACTACTTTGTCAGGAGTAATAACATACAATTTGATATCCCTCCGCTGTCAATCGAAAAAATGAAATCATTTTGTTGTACGTGGAAATAAAAATTAATATATTTTTCCATTTAACATATTAACAGAATTATAAAATGTGCGCCATTTTTGTGTTTAAATCTGAAAGGGTTTTCAATATTCAGAAAAATTATCAAGAACTATCTGAAGTGTGTAGGTGTCACATCTGTATTACTACAGAAAATTTTATTGGCAAACAATTTTAAACATGAATTCACCATTTATAGTCGCAAAAGCACAACAGTATGAAGTTTTGAATACGAACATTCGACATTTTAAAACTTAAAACACCGTTAATATACCTCATCGGTTTCTCCAAATAATTAAAGACTATTACTCAGTTGAGAGCAATCGGTGGTCATTAACTTGTTCTTTTTAGTAAACGTAATTACATAGTTTAGCGTGCAGACGATTTATTATGTCACATAGCTTCGGGACTTTTTCCTTGATAATAAAGGACTAAAATGGAGGAATTTTTGCGAAATGGCTTCCATAGAAAATTTGACTATTGAGATTTTTTAATGCACTTGTTCAATTCAGGTTTTCATCAGTCGTATTTTCAAATCCTAAAGAAAATTGCCTCTTGTGCCTGTAATGAGTACCGGAATGAATTGTCAAGAACACTTGTGTCCTTGATCGATTACGACATGATGAATATTCTGAATGCAATCTATTTCTTAAATCTTAAACTAGAAGGATCAATAGATACGGGGGAACATTTTCTACTGATTCATATGAAACTCTCGAAGATGTAAAAATCGGTTTTAGAATCGTATTAAACTTTTAATGAAGTTTAAAACTACGTATTCAAATTTTACTCGCATTTAATGGCCTGTTATTCAATAGTTTTAGTCTGGAAAAATGAATTTTCTTTTCTCAGGGGTTCGTAAAGATTTATTTGCTAGAAAAAAAAAATAATAATACCTTTAAAGAATTTATTTTTTCTTAACGATATTTTAAACATACTTTTATCTGGAGATTGTTTCGTAGAACCTCGATTAAAAATTTAATATTTATTTTGAGAGATTATGTATTTACTTTAAAAAAATTTATTAAAAATTATCTCTGATGAACTACATATGTTTTTATTTTTTCGGTTATCATACTAAATCAGTAGAAATGCTAAAAAATTCTTGAAATTTTGATAATATTGCCATTGTTAAGTATAGATCTAGCACTTGAAAAATTTTCAAATGTAACATTTGTCTCCAAATTTCATATGTAAATTTCAGAAAATTCACTTCTATATTAACTTCTTTATAATAGCTATTTGCTTATACTAGCGAGGCCCTCGGGCATTCTGCCCATAAGTAGTTAAAAAAACGGTTTATACATGAATATTCCTATGATAAAAGACAGCACTCAATCACTGTCTGCGTAGCCACAACACAAAAAGAAGTATTATAATATCCATTGTCGTAAATAAATTAAAAAATGAGTCCAATATCCAACTTTATTTCAGTATTTAATGCCATACGCAACGCAAAGTTCCATAATTCTCCATTGTTGTAAATAATTTAAAAGTGAGTCCAATAACCTGCTTCGTTTTCACTATCTGGTGTCATACGCAACGTTGAACTCCAGAATACTGTTCATAGATACACTGTTAAACATTCAGCAACTTTTACTCATTTTTTTCAGCTACTTTGTTGATAATTTCGGCAAACTATCAGAAAAGCAGCAATTACAAGCGTTCATGAAATTTCTAGTTTCATTTCTGAAATATTCAGCTAATTATCGTCTGCCGAAGCGTTATTTTTGTATATATATATATATATATATATATATATATATATATATATAAATTATCATAACTATCAGGAACCTTACTCCCCATTATGGACAGCTGATTTCCCTGAAACTTTCAGTAACATGCTTGCAAATGTTTTACCGTGTAGGTTGCAATATTAATGACTGGTATATATCTGTTGTGACTTTTTTATGAGAGCCGCCATGCGGCCGAAATTGTAATTGTTCAGTTGCGAGTCTGTGACGGCTGCATAACAATTTTGAATTTTGTATTTTGATTACCTGAGTGTCGTCGCTATCATTGTGTCGACTAATAAAAAAATGTGACCATAGGTTAAGTTGGAGCAATATGCCACACTGGCTGTAAAAATCGGTTGAAATCACTTTCGTCGCCAAAATTCTGCCCAAATTTTATGGGGTTGTGTATTAAACATTGAATCTACTAATATATGAAATAGCATCGACTTACGGTACTACGAAATTTTTATTTACTGAATGATAAACATATCGTAACATCCCATACAAAAAGATAAGTGAAACTGATTGACTAAGAGGGGAATTACACAGCCCAAACTGTTGACCGAAAAATGCATAAATCTTGGTATTTTTGGTTCCAGCATTTTTTCTAATTTCTAGCTTTAACTCGAGAACGGCTAGACATACAAAATTCGTTTTTATACCACCTGCTCAGAGAAACAAAAACATCCTAAATTTTCTTAATTAACTCTATTCGTGTACCGTTCTTTAGATATTTTAATTTATATTTATCGCAGACTATTTTTATTAATTCAGTCCTTCAATGCTGTTCACTAGCAAAGGATTTATTTTTTAGATTTTTGTGTAGAAATGTATAATTTGCATAGCAATGGTATGTCTATTCGAAATATTGCTAAAATTATATAAAGGTTAAAAAGGCTCAGCTGATACCGTGGTTAAAAAAGACTTGAGCATTATTTCCCAGACTTCAACATTATTGAGGATGTGTGTATCGTTTTTATTAGAAATTAACTGGAACTTTTATTTAATTTCATTACTTTCCTTATATACATAGTATAATGTATAAGGAAAGTATTGTGACGGGGTCAAAAATTCGAATTTGAGTTTTCGACGGGAGAGCACGTTTCAAGCATCCCTGATCACGAATCGAACATTTTTGAAGTGATGTGTGTGTGTGTCAGTGAATCTGTGGAGACGATAACTGACGAACAAATGGACCGATTCGAACGAAATTTGGTACAAAAATTACAATCCATGAATACTGGAAGCCTATTGTTTTTATACTCAATCGAATATTCAGAACCCCCCTAAATTTTCGAGTGAAATTTAAAAAAAATCGTCAAAAAATCAAAACCTCTAATAAAGTTACGTAAATAGACATTTCTTATGCAGTTTTTCATTAGAAAACGATTAAGATAAATTTTAGAACGCTAGCATGAACTGTTCTTGAGATATTGCACATTTTTCAAAAAAAATTATCACAAAATCATATAAAATGAAAAAAAATACTTCCTATTGAGAAATATGTTCACTTTTCATATGTAATATCATGCGATAAATTTGGTGACATCATTCTCGTGGATCTAGCTCGTTCCATTCATAAAAAAAGATACTTTGAGTAATACTTTTGTATTTGAATGCCAATAATCATTTATCTGCTATAAGAATAACTTATTTCTCCGTCCATAACGCTTGGCGAGATTTTGGCGACGAATTTAGTGGAATGTCGCCAATTTGGCGAATTTTTAAATGTTGCTAAATTAACGAAAATCTCGCCAAATGGATAAAAATGACGCCAAAGCAATGAAAATAACGACTGACGAAAATTCAATATCTTGGAAAGAATATAAATATCTACATATAAAAATAATCTATTTTTTTACTGTAAAAGTAGTAAATTCATTGCATTATATAAGGAAAGTCATGTGCTGCCCACATCTGATTTTTATTTTCAAATTTATGTAAGAATAAATTTGAAAAATAGGTATTGCAGGTCCAAATGATTACACTTATAGCGTGTCACCTTTCACTTTAAAGGGCTTGAAAAAAACTTTCGTTTGATACAATACTTGACAATGTATTCTCGGGGGGGAGACTAACTTGCCCCCCCCCCCCCCGAGGGGGCTACTGACGTCACGAGCAAACATTTTGTATCTCGGCTATTTTTCACAATAGTGATTGAAACTCTTAAATCTCTGGAACATTGAGCCAAAAATAAATTCTTTCCTGCATTATTATGTCACACATTTTGTTCTATGCTGCCACGTTAAAAAAATATATAAAATTTTGAATAAATTTCAAAGTTTTCTCTCGAATTTAAAAACAAATTCCATCTATTTCTATATTTTTTATAACAAAGTCGGATATAAAGTTTCGTGAAAATACATTATTATTTGGGAGTCGCTGTCGTATACACAGGAAATCGACCACAAACAGACATCACTCTAAAAAAAGCCAAAACGTATTCAGAAAGTCTTCAAACATATATTGGCATCAAAATCTCGAATTCAAATATTTTCGTGAAAACGATACTTTATTACATGGTATGAGAAAGTAAAAATTATGCAAATGGGAAAAAAAAATATTCCATTACAGAATTTTAAGACTGTGTTTGTGCTGCGTGGCATGAACTTAACCTTAATTATTAACAAAATCGGGTGAAAAGTATGCCACAAAGAATGACACAATGCCTGGTTAAGAAAGGTGGTTCGTCTAATTATTAATGTTTAAATAACTGGACTAACTAAAGACAAAATCCAGGTGACCCTATAATTATGCACATGGAAAAAAAATGTGGTTTTATATTTTATTTCATTTTGTGAAAAAGGAAATGTGTCAATATTTTTTGTTTCATATCATAACTAAAGTTTGGCATGTAATTAGCATATACCATTCTTACGTAAATGTTTTCTTTATAGTTTACCGAATTCTATACTGTCCTTATAATTATTAGAACCAGCTTACTATCTACACCACTCCAGCATGTGAGATAATATCTTCAATTACAGCATAGCCACTACAGTAATTCTTAAATATTTACTTTCCTTACATTACTATCATGCAGAGGAAAAGTATTGGGACGTGGTCGAAAATTTGATTTTTCCTTACTCGAATTGAATGGTTTTGGATCTGTCTCTCTCTCTAGATCTCTCTCTCTCTGGATCTCTCTCTCTCTGGATCTCTCTCTCCCTGGATCTCTCTCTCTGGATCTCACTCCCTCTGGATCTCACTCTCTCTGGATCTCTCTCTCTGGATCTCTTTCTATATCTCTGGATCTCTCTCTATCTCTCTGGATCTCTCTCTCTATCTCTCTCTCTGGATCTCTCTCTTTCCATCTGGATCTCTCTTTCACTCTCTCTCTCTCTCTGGATCTCTTTCACTCTCTCTGGATCTCTCTCTCAAACTCTTTCTCTCTCTCAGACTCTCTCTCTCTCAAACTCTCTCTCTCAAACTCTCTCTCTCAAACTCTCTCTCTCAAACTCTCTCTCTCTCTCTCGAACTCGAACTCTCTCGAACTCTTAAATTCTAGGATATTACATTCGCGAGACATGACAAATAAATATATCAAATTTATTGAAATAAATTTATTAAAAAACTTACATAAAATTAGTTAATATCATCAAATAGGTTCTCTTTCCATATGCAGTATTACGCAACACATTTGTTAATATCATTCTTATGGGGCTAGTTAGTTCCATTTACAAGAGAAGACACTTTTTGCAATAGTTTTTTTTTTTTATTATTTGAACGCCCAAGAATTCGCCGATAGTCATTTATTTCACAGGATATTAATTAAATATCAATTGCATTTTGATGAGGATTTTTGCACGTGAGTATCAATAAGTCCCTATTTCAATTTACGTGATCTTAATTCAGTACCGAAAACATTGTGCTGTGGAGTTATTTCGCTGTGAAAGAAATAAAGATATTGCGTTATGTAGGGAAAGTAATGTGTTGCCTACATGAGATTTTTTTAACTGTTCTTCAAAATGGCATTGTACAGTATTTCTGATTTTTTTTCATTGCATTGTTACAACGCATCCTGTAGGGACGTACTACCTAATCTACTCTTAAGGTACAAGAATGAGTTCAAATTTCTGGATAATTAACACTTTTATTTAAAAGCACTAATAAGCATAACCAGAAACAATATATAGTGAATAGAACAATAATTGTTTTACAAGATCATTAAACTATCACGTACAATAAAATAGCAATTAAATGTTCAGATAATTCACAAAATAGTAGATACTATAATCTCAAAGCATTAGCGTATCTCACAATTCAATTTAGTCAACTGTGTCCAACTGAAAGATGACTCCCTTATATACTCCATACAAATTTCTAGAGAGTGCTCGAATCTCCAAGAATATTCGATATTTCGAAAATGTTCTAGCGTCTTCCAAAAATCGCCAAGCTGGCGAGAAATCGTCAAACCTGGCATCCATGTCTCGAAAAGTATGGCAACCCTACTTTCACGTAATAGAAATGGCTACCTGTAAAGGTTATTTTACCTTGGAGATAGTTTTCCTTGGAGTCATTTTTCCTTAGATCCAGTGATGTATTTTACATATTCCTAACGGTATTTCTTTTAATACGTGGTATTTACAGTATGTTTTGATATTGGTTTTTTTGTAGAATACAACTTTATTATACTCATTATTTATAATCATTAATGCTTCATACAATTTATGGCAAATACTGCGAAATTTATTTTTATATTTTTGCTCGTTACGTTACTTGAAAAAATATTTATTTTAAAAATGAGATTAATGGTATTTTAAGTATCTCAATTATTTGACTCTTTTATTTCCTTTCTGCAGGTTGCTGCTGCTGTCGTTTATATTTTTCTCGTTAGTAAACAGTTCTTCATCAACAGTAAGTCATTCATTAATTTGTTTCTTATATTAATTATTTAATTCGATTCGTTACTGACCAGATTTATTGCTCATTATTTATGTACGACATCACTTACTTATCTTATGTGAGATATTCATGTTTATTCCTAGTATTTCGCAATATAGAGAATTCTTGGAAAAGCCTTTAAGCATCCCATTAACTATATAAGAAAATGTACCGTGAGTGTAAACGCCAGATCTATCTATAATAAAAGTGACCATGTCTGATGGAATAAAATTGATTGCAAAGCTCTTAGCGGAGGATTATTAAAAGTTAGACTAACGAACTCGACAACGGAGTAAGATAGATAAAAAATACCAATTAGAAATTCGGGAGGAGTGGAGGGGGGGCTCTCTCTGTTGAAGAGATCCGAAAGGTTTTGGGCGTGGAATTTGCTTTTGAAACTTTCATGATGTTGGTTGTGTTAGTTTATTTTTTGGAATGTTTGAAATAAAAGAACGAGAGCTTTGAGACGGCATTGGGGTAAGAGATATTGGCCCTGTTTAAAACCCGAGCTCGGACGGGCCGTTTGTACCTTTGCGCTAGCATTAGCCAATTAAATTCCTTGAAAAGATCCATTTTGTGACGTTTCAAACTTCCGATCTGATCGGTCGCCACTTCTGAACACTGCCATTGTAGACAGACAAGGTTGTTCCGCAAATTTTCTGGCTCTATACTCTCGGACATTCTTAGCTTTGGTTTGGGGGAACCTTAGGGGGCCTTAGTACTTTCGCTCTGTACCGAAGTTTTCCGTTTGCGATACTCTCACATGCATTCAGCAGCATTTTTTTTTAGGCATGGTGAAGCTCAGAAATATATATCGTGACTTTTAGACCCCCTACAACACTTATTTTTTTTTTTTTTTTTCCACTCAAACTCGAGTAAAGTAATCGATTCTTCATCCAACGAAATAAATTCAACCTCCTTATGACGTTTAGTTCACGAGTTATGAGCTCTCACTCTCGAACCGAGTTCCGATTTCGAACATCTACTTCCCCTTCCCCATCTTTTGCGCTATCAGTGGCGCACTACCATGGCACGTACATTGTTGTTGTATACAGTCATCGTTGCTCTTTCAAACCGTATATAACTTTTGTAACTTGCGTTTTGCTGTAGGCGATGGTGAGCAAATTCTTGCGTAACTTCGAAACGTTACATGCAGTTTCTCAAGTGTCCGCTACGTAAACGATCTGAAAGACGCAAATTCTGCGTCAAAAATTGTACAGAATTGTCGAATAAGTAAGAATCAACACCAGAGACGAACAAAATGAATATACGGAAGGCAATAGAACCTGTCAAAAAGTTGTATCATCAGCGCCTGTAACGATGACACCTACAATGATTTCCGGAATACAAATGTGCATTATCTCTGACGGAGAACGTTATAAAAATGGTCTGCACTAGATTTCTGTTTATGTAGGTGTTGTTCATCGTATCATTATAGATTTCTGGAATACAAATGTGCATTGTCTCTGCCGGAGAGCATTATCAAAATGGTCTACACTAGATTTCTGTTTATGTAGGTGTTATTCATTGTATCATTATAGATTTCTGGAACACAAATGTGCATTGTCTCTGCCGGAGAGCATTATAAAAATGGTCTACACTAGATTTCTGTTTATGTAGGTGTTGTTCATTGTATCATTATAGATTTCTGGAACACAAATGTGCATTGTCTCTGCCGGAGAGCATTATAAAAATGGTCTACACTAGATTTCTGTTTATGTAGGTGTTGTTCATTGTATCATTATAGAGTAAGATGGCCATTCATTCGACAATAGTAAAAAATATGATATCTGTAACAGTTTTATTGTCGATTCGTACTCATTAAAAAATGCGCTACAACTTTGTAATTAGCTTGTTTCGTCGTTCTCTCTTTGTTGCAGGGTTCGTTATTCTAACGTTTAAAATTATTCGATAGGAATCATTTTCTTCCGATCGAGTATGGGCATTTACTATGCATAGGCCTAACAAGTACACGCATGGACCTTTGCTTACAAAAGTTATTGGAGTGCTTAACAGCTTTCTCAGAAACACTGTATTGAAAGAAACACTGAATCTTACCTCGCGGTCTTGAACTGTTCGATCCTGATGTCCTGAAATTGTTACGAGTTAAATCGTCTGACTATAGTATGACTACCTTCAGGCTATGACTGTCTTCACTAAAGAAATTTGCAAAATTGTGGTACAAAATAAATGTTCTTGCTGTAACTGTAGTAACGATTAAGGAGTTGATAAGCTCTAATAAAAGTGAATACCGTTCACCGATGGTAATTGTTGCATTTGTTGGTAAAAGTCAAAGCATTCCGACTCGCAAAGTGAGAAGCGGAGTTCCTGGAGATGGTGAGCTTCAGCGAGCAGGGGCGGGTCCACCTGATTAAAAAAAAAAGCTAGATACCACTACCGCTCCAGTCGTGTACTTTGCTACGCTAAACCAATAGGTTAGTCTCACGGTCTGGGTTCTTCAGGTGCCACCGCCGCTGACAAAATTATTTTTAAAAATTTTCTGTTAATGCTACCACCAGACCTAAGGCATCAATGCTGTAAAATTGCTGGAACCGAAAATTCAACGATTTATATAATTTTCGAACAAGATTTTAGATTTTTTTTTCATTACATATAGGTTAAATTCCACATATATGCAACGTTTCAAGTTTCTACCTTCAGCAGTTTGGGCTGTGGAAAACCCAGGCCGTCCGACTCATCCAGAGGACTTGAGCAACTATTTGGACGACCGAGCAATTTGGGCTGTGAAATTCTTAACTTAATCAGTCAGTTAGTCTCACTTAACTGTATGATACAGATAATGGACTTTTTTTGGGGGGGGGAGGGGGTCTCTTGAAGGCCGCCATTAAAGTTTGCGACTGAATCTAAGTACTGTTTGATAAAATAAGGATGAAAAAATTAGAATAAATATTAATAACGGGACAGCCAATAAAGTAGTTTATTTTTACTTCTGTTTCTATAAATGTATTCCAAGTTAATTCTTGTACGAATGCTTTCTATTAAGTTTTTCCATTAAGTGATGGTTTATGACAGAGGAATGATGATCTCATACTCATACATGATTCCTGACGCTTTTGTCAGCATGATGGGTCGATGAGCCTCATGGCCATTCACCAATAGGGTTCTTCACCTGCTTTCCCACACATAAGGGGGCGTCTGAAGCACGATTCTTTCAAATGCTAACTTTGTGGAGTGACCACGGTGGCCTTCGAGCTTTGGAAGATGTCAAGGATGTGGCTGTCGAGACCTATTGGCATAATCGTTTAAGACTATTGAAAAGTTAACACTTTGCTATGAGGAAAATTAGTGAGTCGAATTGAGTCGAATCGATCAAATTTAAAAACACAAATTTTCACCAAGTAAATAAATAATTTCCATGAAATATGAATAGTAAATAATGAATTTTTATAAATCCTGTACTGTGTAAATTGATAAGTTGTCTAATTTTGAACTAATTTATAATAAATATGTAATTATGATAATATATGTTCACCCAGCATCCATGGAATTTACTTTGAATAAATTAGAATACTGGAAAGAGTGTTCTAACTTATTCATAGTAATTTCATTCATAGAATTTACTATGAATAAATTACAATACTTGAAAGAAAGAGTATTCTAATTTATTCATATTAATTATGGAATTTACTATGAATAAATTACAATACTTGAAAGAGTATCCTAATTTATTCATAGTAAATTCACTCATGAAATTTACTATGAATAAATTACAATACTTGAAAGAGTATTCTAATTTATTCATAATAAATTCATCTATGGAATTTACTATGAATAAATTAGAATACTTGAAATAGTATTCTAATTTATTCATAGTAAATTCATTCATGGAATTTACTATGAATAAATTAGAATATTTGAAATAGTATTCTAATGTATTCATAGTAAATTCATTCATGGAATTTACTATGAATAATTAGAATACTTGAAATAGTATTCTAATTTATTCATAGTAAATTCATTCATAGAATTTTCTATGAATAAATTAGAATGCTTGAAAGTGTATCCTAATTTATACGGAAACTTCAGACATTTCAGTTATTAGAACACAATCAAAATGTTAACAGTAATCCAGTGAATTACATTAAAAATTGCAAAATTTGTTAAAGTTCAAATATGTGTTTAATTAATAAACATTATTTCTATATTAGTCTACAAAGCATTTTAATTTGTTTCTTCCTGGGAAAATGTAGTGCTACTGCATATTGCTACTCCCTAGAGGAATTTGACATAGTGTTGATGCTATCTAAAAATTAATATAGTACTGGTGTTCTTTATAATCAACATAGTACTGGCACTCCCTTAAAATCAACATAGTGCTAGTGCTACATAAAGATTGAACATAATGCTAGTGCTCCCTAGATTAATATAAAATAAGGCTGGTACTCCTTAGAAAAATTTGACATAGTCTGATACTCGCTGATAGTAGAAGATTGCGAACCCTTGCTTTAGAAAGGTACACTGTAACACGTTTGCAAGTATGTTATTGAAAGTTTCAGGGGAATCAACTGTCCGTAATGGGGACTAAAGTTCCTGATACCTAATGATAATATATATATATATATATATATATATATATATATATATGTTAATGTATATGTTAATTTTTATGTGTTAATGTATGTGTTAATGTATATGTTTTATGTGTTAATGTATATATATATGTTAATGTATATGTTAATTTTTATGTTAATATGTATATGTTAATTTTTTGGATTTAAATCTTTTTATTGAACCTTCTAATAGAATTGTTACAAATTTATATGATAAAAAGGACTTTTATAATTTTAATATTAATAAAATCTTACCTTTTAATTCCTGTAACTCGATTCAATTGTTTAGAAATATTATACTCAATCAGCTTTTTAGAATTTATAGATTATCTGATAAAAAATTTCATGCTATGCATATCAATAATCTCAAAATTACTAGTAATTTATATAAATATCCCTCTTATTTAGTAAATAGTATTGTTAAAAAATTTAAAATAGCTGGATTTTTATAATTCTTTTCACAGTATCATATAATTCTATTCATAGTATCTTATATTAGCCAGACATCTCCATTCTCTTTTTTTTTTTTTTTTTTTTTACATTCACTTCCCACTTCAGCATTACTATTATTTGTCCCTCTTTTTAGTAGCTCTTTTTGTATATTAATACTTTTTCTTAACATTTCGCTTCACAGTTTTTCAATTCTTATGAATGGCAACAGTAAATGGTTTTTTATTTTTTCTTTACGAATGGCAACACTGATCTCTTCTATCAGTGACCCCTGTATTGAATCGATTGTACATACGCTGTGCTTTTTCCAGGTATTCATTTTTTCTTTTTTATTCCTTCTTTATGTATGTCGTCCAAGTAGAAATAGTTTATAGATTTAATCTATCTATTTCTTCAGAAACATACATTTTTGTGTTTGCTTCTACAAAAAACTTGGACATGATTAGATTTTTGTAGAGGTTAACAATTCATGATTTAGGCTTAGAGCCTCGTCCACGTGTAAGGCGTTTGTGCTTGATTTCGTTTGTTATACTTATTTCGATTCCATACCTTTGTATTATATATTTTTCATTGACTTGTTGATTCGATATTTATTTTATTTATTTTTTTCCATTTGCTTGAGGATTAGTTGATTTTTACTTTTGTTTTGTAAGCCAGTTAGATAGTTGAATTTAGTTTAAGTTTTTCTTTTTTTGTTTCCATACCTTTTAATTTGGTTGATTTTCTGTAACTTGATAGCTTGTGTTTTGTATTTTTTATCCATTTGATTGATGATTTGCTGTATTATATTTTATTCTGTGGGTGTTTTAAGAAGTTAGGTTTATCGTGTTACATCTTCTTACTTTTCGTTCATTGGATTTTCAAACTTCTATTATTATATATATATATATATAAAAGATAGAAAGTTGAAATTATTAAAGATATTGAAGTGTTATAGCATTTATGCGCAAAGCAGCTACAAATACTATGCACGATATAAATATAAAAAGCATAAATAGCATGGAAAAAATTGGAAGAAAGAAGGAAGGCTTAGCGAGAAGCTTACTTAATGGCGGTAAGGGGTTGTGACCTTACACCCCAGTTGTCAACATGCATGTCATAAATGCACTCCAGGACGCCAGCCCTGGCTGAAGCCAACCTCCGAAGAATGAGAAGTAATCCGGCTACACTTAACAATGTAGTGGAGTTTTTAGATTTAAGCATCGATTTCAGTAACATACCTGTAAATTTTACTATCTATGATAAAAGAAAAAGTTTTAATATACCTATCACCGGCCTGATAAATTGGAATTCCAATCTTCCCTTGAATATCTTTAGAAATGTATTCTTGGGGGGATTGGTTAGAATACAGAGAATCATCAACAATGACGACATCCGTGTTGATTTTGATAAAACATTTCTACAACAAGCATATCTACAGCAATACCCCATTCCTTTTATGCAACATTATATTAATAATTTCTATGGTAATAATCATGAATATTGTTCAAAGTTAAAATCAATTTTATCTCAATTTGGTCGATGAAGGTTCGCACACTATGACTAACAGGACCGCAGAACGATAACACGCAGATATAAAAAGGTCATAGTAGTCTGAAGGACTAGTATGCCATCCTGTAATGGACTGCACATTATCATTGGACTTTTCTTTTTCAATGGTCTTGTGATGATTGTTATTGTAACTCCGGAGGTTGGCTTCAGCCAGGGTTGGCGTCCAGGAGTGCATTTATGACATGCATGTTGACAACTGGGGTGTAAGGTCACAACCCCTTACCGCCATTAAGTAAGCTTCTCGCTAAGCCTTCCTTCTTTCTTCCAATTTTTTCCATGTTATTTATACTTTTTATATTTATATATATATATATATATATATATATATATATATATATATATATATATATATATATATATATATATATATATATATATATATATATATATATACACAAAAATAACGCTTCAGCAGACGATAATTAGCTGAATATTTTAGAAATAAAACTGGAATTTCTCATGAACGTCTGTAATTGTGGCTTTTCTTATCAGTTTGCTGAAATTATCAACAAAGTAACGGGGAAAAAAATGACCAAAGGTTGCAGAATGTTTTACAGTGTAGCTTAAAATTCTAAACAAATGCTATATCTGGTGTATGACCTTTTTCTTTCTACATCTTTCTTTTTTCTGTTCTCATTTTCTTTTCTATTTTACTTTTCATTTTTTGTTTCCACTTTCACCGCGTGCCTCACAGATGACACGAATCCGGAACTATACATGTGACGTCATGAAACGAAGTATGTGTGAAGATATAATTTGATCAAGCTGAAGAAGTAATTGAGCCAGCAAAGTTGGGGGGGTAAAATAAGGGAACACCGACTTCAAAGCAATCATAACTTTAATTACACGGTCTCAAACCAACCTATTGAAAGACCTGCAACAGAAAAAAACCGACTTTATTACTATATTTTTTTGTTATTGTATGTGTGGAAACGAATGAGAATTACTAACTTTTCCATCTGAAAGATGTTATTTAGCAACCTTTTCTTATAGTTACATACTTTTTAATTAACAGTTGTTTTTGGAATGTGTTATTTCTTTGCCTAAGGTTCTTTAGTGCTTTAATTGTTTAAGAAAGTTTATTATTAATAGTCATAGAGTCCGCCTATAGTGGACGTTCCAAAGGAGTTGAAATACACTCCCAACTGCAGATAGCATGGATCTGTAGATGCTGTAATAGTAATGCTCTGGTGACTTACTTCGCATGAATGGTGCATCAATATCAATATAACATGAGTTTCCGTGTATTTCTATGAAAGTGTATTAAAAATATAATTTTTGATTGTCTAGACATATTTTGAACACATTGATTATAAGTTACTGACTAATATGTATTTTTAACTCTGCTTTCCGTTGTTACAGACCTAATTAACTGGGGTGTAGTTCTCAACTCGGCTTTTGCATACCAAAATCCATTTTTAGTAGCTT
Source organism: Amaurobius ferox (assembly GCA_951213105.1). Taxonomy (NCBI): domain Eukaryota; kingdom Metazoa; phylum Arthropoda; class Arachnida; order Araneae; family Amaurobiidae; genus Amaurobius; species Amaurobius ferox. The sequence continues at coordinate 87,493,766 of OX578143.1, read as the reverse complement.
TTTTTTTTCAAATTTTATAAGAATCTTTTTGAAAAATCAGTTTCGTGGATTCAAATGATTACAATTTTAGCGTATTACCTTTTACTTTAAAGGGCTCGAAAACATCTATCAATTGATACTATTCTTGACAATGAACCACCGGGGGGGGGGGGGGCTTACCCCACGAGGGGGCTAATAACGTCACAAACAAAAAAAAATTGTATCACAGTTATTTCTTACAACAATGATTGAAACTATTAAGTCTCCTGAACATTAAGTCATAAACCCTTTTATGCATGATTATATCAAAGTTCGTCTTATGCTGTCATGCTGAAAAATTGATTGAAAACTGCTGCATTGATTTTACACAGAGAAGACAATTTTTTCAATGAAGTTTTAAGCATAGAGTTAAATTACTCGTACCTCCATGGTTTTAAGTTTTTTAATAAAATAAATTATTATAGTATTGTAATGAATAAAATGAATGGAGAAAAAATTATGAATGAAATACTGCTTTTATAGAGAGAGCCAAGCGTGTTCTATTTCGATGACGTCATTTGAACAAATTTCATTTGTTTTCGATGAAGTTTTCAAATATAATAAATTATTGTGGTATTATGATAATTTTAAAAATATTACCGAGGAATGTATCGCATTTTAAAGATGTTTAAACCAGGCAATTTATATTTCAATGCCGTCATTTGAATGAAGTTCATTTTTTCCATGAAGTTTTAAGTTTTCAAATATAATAAATTAATGTAGTATTGTGATAATTTTAATTAAAAAAATTACTGCTGAATATATCGTATTTTAGAGATGTTTAAATAAAATTGCATTGCAGTTGGAAAGTGTTTCATAATCAATGCTTTATGCATGATTGATCTTTTTTGTTATTTTATACAGCGAATTCTCTCTTTCAAATTTTATTATGCAGCGGATCAAATCAAAACTGGTTTTAACGTCATAGTAGAGCATCTCTCTGTGATGTAAGATACTATCTCTTAGAAAGATCATTTATATAAACAAAACAAAACAAAATTCTGCCTTTACAGTGGCTAGTCCAAATATCTGTCTTTACTAATAATACCTTTCAGTGGGTTTTTCGGTGTAAAGATTATAGGTTCTGAATGATTAATAGCACTTTTCATTTAATGGCTTTGGTAAACGGTTTTATTAAGTTGTTGATCCTGAAATTAAACTCATTTATGATTTCTAGATGGCTGGTTCGTGCAGTGCAATAAGCCTTTTAAATTTGTGATCATTTTAATGCTTATTGCTTATTATTAATTACAGAATTTCCGGTTATTATCCATTTTTACTGTAATGGTTGCTAAGATAGTCCAGGGAAGAGACCTTTCAGGTTACAAAAATCTGTTTTATTAGATAACATTCTTAAAACAGAATTTGATACATTGGCCGAACTCTTCATCGACGTCCATCTCGTAAGATATCTCAGAGCAGTCTGCGTTGGTTCACACAAGTTACAGTTATGGCGGAGGGGGTTGACGACATGGAAAACATGCTGTCTTCGAGTTATTATGCTTTAAGAATGTGGTGAGGATGCAGTTTCATATGAGAAAGTTTACGTCGAAGTTAAGATTAGTGACCATATATAGTATGGTAGAGAAAAAGAGGAAGTACTGGCAGACTTTGTTAATATTAGTAGCGTGGGATAGAATTTAATATAGTTGCAATAAGTGCGTGACATATAATAGGAATTTGGAATAAGAATTACAAAAGAAAAGGCGCGTTTTGGAGGAAAGCTTAAAATTTCTGTATCATGGATATTAGCGAACTTAGACAAAAATTAAATTTAATATCCCTTAAAAAAGAAGAAAATGGGCATGCCTCTTGTTTTACTATAAAGTTTTAATTAATACTATTGGTTGTTCCATTTCACTTCCTTGTCTTGAATTCCATATACAGTCAAACCTGCTTGAAACGGAACCCGCAGGAAAAAGAATACTGTAATAAGCGGTAAATATTTGTGGCCCCATCCAACAATATATAGGAAATTAATGCTATTTACCCTGTGTTAAACGGAACCTGCACAACGCGCGAAAGGACGGCCAATTTAAAATGATTTGTTCGTAAAGCACTTTTTGTACAACGAACAAAGAAAGGGAAAATCATCCAACTATTTCAGTCGTTTATTTCCAAGAGAACTATTTTTCACAAAATTTTCTATTAAATCGTATGGCGGTTTTCTGAAAGCTCTTTCAGGATATTCAGTTAACTGGGGTGATTCTGAAATGCTAGAAATATTTATCAATGCACGATTTTTAACAGAAATCCTCGTCATTAGTAAGACATATGTCCAAGAAAACATTCTGAATTATTTTAAAAGTTCATCTCAATAAAAAAAAATACAGTGTTTTATTTTAATTTTTATTTTTTCATGGTAAGCAGCAATATTTTGCCGATAAGTCATCTAGGTTTTACTGTATGGTAATAAGCTAACAGTCAAGGACATGGGGTACACTAAATTTTTAGTTACATTCCTCTGATCGCAGTATGCAAAAATGTACATATATACATGCAAGGTAGGATCAAAAAATTCGTAGACTGTGCTGATATCTCCAATCCTGATTGGAGGAGAGAGGGAACTATTTTACCGTGGCGTGGCGTGAGATGTGAAAAGGAAGAAGCAGCTCCACAGTGCAGGATTTTCCAGACATTGCGTGTCAGTGAACTATAGTCGTTCGCGTTCGTCGAAAACGGAAATGACGTTTGAAGAACAACGTGCGGATATCAAATTCTGACAGCGTTTGGGGAAATCGCCAACAGAAACATTGCACCTGAAAACGTTGAAAGCGGAAACGCCATTTCCGTTTTCGACAAAACGAACGACTACAGTTCACTGACACGCATTGTCTGGAAAAACACCTGCTTCTTCCTTTCCACATTTCGCGTCACATGTGTCTCTAAGCCACGGTAAAATAGTTCCCCTCTCCTCCAATCAGAGTTGGAGATATCAGCACAGTCTCAGAACTTTTTGATCCTACCTTGTATTCAAAATAATTAAATTAGCTATTTTGATATCATATATATATATAGTATTAATCAGGTGTATTTAAATACACTTTTTCAGAGTTTTTAAAGTCTGATATGTAGGTAGGCAATATATATGCATATAGACCATCTGTACTTTCGGCTAAGCCTTAAACTTCACTTTTTCCTGAAATAACCTGCATGAAACGGAAACTTTTTCAAGACGAAAAATTATTCCGGTCCCCTGAAATTCCGTTTAAGGCAGTGTTGACTGTACCTGTTAATAATACTAGAGGAAAAAAAACATTATTTCACAATACTGTTAAACACAATTACATTAAGAGCTTTTCTATTTGTAAATTTTCTGATCTCCATAATACTTATTGTACTCAGGGCCGATCCTAGCAGGTGTGCAGCGCGTGCACCGCACGCGGGCGGCCAAAACAAGGGGCGGCCGCAGGCCGCATATAGTTCTATCAATCAAGCAAAATTTTTTAAAACTTATAAGTCGAATAAATATGCTGAATTTTAGATAGTTATTGAAAAATCAAAATAAGCCCCATAGTTTAAGAAAAATAGAATGTTAGTGCACATTGTGTTGGTCCATTGTTGGTCCTTCATTTGATAGTAAAATTCGTGGCAGAGCCGGCAATACGTCATAGAAAAGGATACCAAATTTTAAATTTCTATCTAAACAAATAACCAAAGGGCATATTTTTGAGACGGCTAAGGATGTTTCGTTCCACTGTGCGGCAGCTTATTTATGTATACCACGGTCGGTACGCGGCTCGCAGATCAATGGTCAAAAGAAACTTTATTTTAGCGGTCTCCTTTGTAGATTAGAACTGAATTATTTCGGCAAAGTTAACCCTTTCGCGACGGTGGCATTCCGGAACTGCGGCGGCCCAAAGGACGGAGCGCTTCTTTTTCGAACTGTTCCCAGGAGACGGCAATTTTATTGCGCTAAGCCTAACTCTCGAAAAAAATTCACTAAAAATCACACGTTCAACACATCATTCTACTATTTTCAGGAATAAAGGAAATTCTTATTTTCTATTTGATGTATATTTTTCCTTCAAATTTTCTTTTATCAAAATATTAAAAATTTTAGCGTATTAAAAATGATAACTTACCTTGAATAAAATAGTTATCAGTTAATCAGGAGTGTATATAGATTTAAATTTTGAAACTAATGCATCTAAAATGGGTTCCAATTTATCTAGTTTTTGGGCATTACTATCAAGAGTAAAATGAAGGTAACGTAATATTCTTGGCCTAACATTTTAACGAAAAAAATATTGATTTATTGGTAGAATATGGTCCCAAACAAGTAGCAAATTTTAAATTTCCGGTCGATGAGAGTGGCAGAAAATTTAGCTGTTCATATTATAACAAAACTTTAGTGAACGGGGAGAAAATAAATCGCGCGTGGCTCTGATATTCCATAAAACTAAATCGTATCTTTTGTTTTGCATGTAAATTGTTTGGTAAAGATAGTTCAACACAACTTGTAAGTACTGACTTTTCTGATTGTCGTCATTGTTTGGATTACCTTAATAAGCATGAAAATACTCTAAAACAAACTCTATAAGATCGTGGTGCGAAATAAAGACGAGGCTGGAAAAAAATTGTAATATTGACGCGGAACAACAAAATGTTTACAATCGAGAGAAAAAGCGATGACTCGCCATCATTCAAAGAATGATTGCTGTAATACAATTTTTAGCCAATCAAAATTTGGCATTCAGAGGAACTAGTACGAAGTTGTATCATAGAGATAATGGTAATTTTTTAAAGGCAGTGGAGATGTCGGTCAAATTTGATCCAGTTATTTCAGAACACCTTAATAATGTCAGTAAATACAAAGATAACAAAACACATATTCCACACTACTTACGGCAGTATTTTCAAAATGAAATAATTAATATTTTAGCCGAATCTATTTGTAACGAGATAACACGCATTGTCAAAAAAGCCAAATATTACACTATAATTCTGACTCTACACCAGATATTAGCCGCACAGAACAAATAATGTTTGTAATTAGATGTGTGCACAGTACTGACGGTAAGATAGATATTTTAGAATTTTTTCTAGGATTTTTTCCAGTGACTAATACCACTGAAGAAGGTCTGTGCAATTTTCTATTAGAGAAGCTATTACCTAGTCTGCAGCTCGAAGTTAAGGATATACGGGGTCAGGGCTACGACAATGGATCGAACATGAAGGGGGAAAATAGAGGGCTTCAGAAACAGATTCTCGATATCAATCCTAGAGCATTATACGTGCAGTGTGCGGCTCATACATTAAATCTCGTCGTTAATGACGCTGCCAGCTCCAGTGGTGAAATTTCTGGTTTTTTTTATATGGTACAAGAGGTATATAATTACTTGTCTGCGTCCCCATATCGATGGGATTTACTAAAAAACACGTGAAAAGTCTAACTTTAAAACCATTAAGTGAAACAAGGTGGGAAAGTCGTATCAATGATATTAGACCTCTAAAACAAGACCTAAAAAACATTATTACAGCATTAAATGCCTTAATTGAAGATACCACCAGAGACACGAAAACAAAAATGGGTGCTGAATCAATAATTAAAAGTCTTGAAACATTTTAATTTTTGTGTTCAATTTTAATTTGGCATGATTTATTATCAAGAATTGATGTATTGAGTAAAATGCTTCAAAATCTTAAATTAAACATCGCGGAATGCATTGAAGGCTTAGATAATCTTAAAAAATATTTAGTTTCCCAAAGATCTGACGATAATTTAAAAATATTTGTCGATTTAGCAACAACACTTGCTAGAGATTTAGGTATTGATCCCGAATTTCCCATGTCGAAGCTCAGGAAAAAGGTCCGTTTATTTGATTGCGAGGACAGTGATGAACCAGTTTCAAATCCCTTCCAACAATTCAAGACTGCTTTCTATTTTCCAATTCTTGATCACGCGATCTCTTCGGTAAATGAAAGATTTACCTTATTATCTGAATTCCATTCAATATTCTGCTTTCTGTATGAGTTTCACAACATTTCTAATGATGATCTCATGAAAGCCTGCATGGACTTAGATATTAAGTTACAGGTACAGGAGGAAGGAAGTGTTGTGAAAGATATTGACGGTATACAACTCTTTAATGAAATAACTTCATTCAAAGATATTTTTCCAGGTAAAAAACAGCCAATTGAGATATTAGAAATTATAGTCCAAAATGATCTCATTCCCTGTTTTCCAAATTTTGCTCTAGCAATAAGAATGTTTTTAACCTTACCTGTTTCTGTGGCTTCAGGTGAAAGAAGTTTTAGTAAATTAAAAATTATTAAAAACTACTTGAGAAATAATATGACACAAGAAAGGCTTTCAGATTTGGGAATCATCTCTATTGAATCCGAAATCTCTGAAAAAATTGATTTCACCGAAATTATTGACACATTTGCTTCTCAGAAAGCCCGAAAAGTTATTTTATAGTTAATTATTAGGTAGTCTTTGTAGAAGGACTGATTTATATACTTTTCGTTTCACGAGATTTATGCTTTAGTACTTTTTTTTATTAGATTATATTTTCTGAGTAAATACTGTTGTTTTGCATTTCTAATTATAAAATGTCTATTTTCATTTCAAAAGTAATATTTTTGTTTATTTATTATTTTGTTAAAATATTTTGTCGCTATTATAACCTGTTAGCTGGCCAAAAAATAAAATTTTGCACTTCAAATTTTATTAGCATTTTTATTAATGTTTTACTTTTTACTCTTATACAGTGTTATATTGTAATTTTCAATTCCCAATATAACATTGCTCTTTTGAAAGAGGAAGTGGACCTTAGAAGACGGTCCCTCATGAAGTGAGGCAATTTTTGTAACATTCCCTCTAACGCAGTTGCACCGGACATTCATTTCGAAAAGAGAGGGTGCTTCTCAAGTTCATGTCAGCGTTAGGTGTTACAACAAACGGAAGGGGTTGAACTTCTTGACCCCAGAGTCAATTCATATCACTTGAACCTTGGGAAAATTCTCGTGAGAACTTTCAACGATTTTAAAACTGGAGACTGCATATCTCATATTTCAGGGGGGCCTTGACCAATAATATAGCCTGAAGGGCGTAACCCTTAATTTACTTAGCCAATTATGGACAGGGGCGCCTTGTTAAGGGGGTAGAGACAGAGAGCAACTTTGGACTTTAAGTTTTTGAAATCGTGGACTTGAATTTTGTGAGTGAAAAGAAGAGGTCGCAAGAGCGACGGATCTCGGAGAGAGCGAGCCCACGGGACAGAGCCGGAGCGCGCTGTCATAAAGTCCGACATCGGCAGTGATGATCGAGGTAGGACAATTCTACACATATTTTTGCACTTTGATTATTATTATCTCTCTGACCCTCCTAAATAAGGTTAACCTGGGCCATTAAGACGTAGGCTTGTAAGAATAGTGAGTTAATGTACATTAATAGGTTAATAATTGTAATGCTCATATTATGATCATAGAATGAGGGGATTTGATTGTCTTAATGTACTACACTAAAGATGTTGGTATATGAAATTTACCAGATGTTAATAGTTATTAAATAAGGTTTTATCTTAATGAAATAAATTCTTTGTTATTGTTTAAAATTAAGCCTCTTCATTTTAATTACTGGTATTAGGTATTTCTTTATTTACTCCACTTTACGAGAACGGTCCACGTAGCGTCAATACATGACGTGTGACGACTCACATATCATTTTGGTGCCGTTTAAACCAGTTTCGAACCTGGACTCAAAATTATTGCACCCTTATCATATTGGTGATCATGACCAATCAAACCTGGATTCAAAATTATTTCACCCTTCTGGCGACTTTGCTGTTTTAGACCTGTTATATGCCAGAATTTAAATTTTAATGAAGAGAATAAAAATATTTGGAATTAATGAAAAATGAAAATATTGAATAAAAAATTTTTTTTGTGTAAAATAAGGATTAAATTAAAGAAAGAATTTTAAAATTAAAATAAATATAAGTAAATTTAAGAAAATTTATTTCACAGTATGAGAAGCAAACAAAGTGACGAATCATTATGTGTTCTCAATGAGACATGCCATATTGTATTTGAAAATATAATTATTAGGGAACTTGAAGCTTTTAAGAAATTTTTGAATTATGTAAATATTTGTGTAATATTTTAGGAGTTTATTATGAGGATTGAAGTATTTGCATGCGTAGATAGTGAAATGATTAGAATTATGTTTTTGAATTTATGTGATATTGTATTTAAATATTTTGGGGGAGGATTTTAAAGTGTAACAACAGGGAATAATTTTGATTAAGCTGTAAAAAATGGCCACATACTTAGAACAAGCAAATTTAGCTCCGATAACTGCAAAGGTAAATAATGATAATTTTAGACGGGAAATTGAGACGTTCCGCAGAGAACAACAAGAAATTAGAACACATCTTTTAAATTCTATTACCCAAAAGATAAACACATTTAAAATACAAAGAAAGGTACATATTCCCACAATACAAACAAGAAAAATTGTTACATGTCATTATTGCAATAAAGAGGGTCATTGTATGAGAGAATGCCGGGCGTACGCAACAAATAATGGGGGACGGAATCGAAACATAAACAATTCCAGAACATTTTTGAATAAACGAATACAATCTCCTCCCCACTCATTTCAAAACCAACCGTATGTTGATCGCAGAACTTACGCCTCCCAGCCGGACACATACAATTACATTTCAAACCACGCCTTTCCGAGAAAATATCACCAGAGCAGAAATTACTATGCAGAACCTCCTACACAAAACAGAGACCTAGAAAGGGGTACGCAAAGGAATAGAGAAGGAATTAGAAAAAGGAATGTTACACAAATAAATATTGAGAACGAGGGACGTAACGTTGAAAAATATAAAACTCAAATTGATAGTGGAAATATTGGTAATTACAGAACCCAAAATAATGGAGAGAGAGAGGACATTAAGGACAGGAAGGACAAAGTTGAACATATCGCGTCAATTGGAGATGAATTAAACACGGAATTACACAAGGTGGAAAATAAATTTCAAAACACGGAAACAAAAATTCGCTTTGACTCTGACACATCTTTTTCGGTTTGGCCTATTGATACTTTCAAAAAAATTAAAGAACAAACTCAGAAATTAAATGAAAACAAAATAACGGACGTTTCGGTTGATGAGAGCGCTGATTTCAAAGACACACAGAAGACAAGTACAAACTATGGCAATGAAGACATCAAAATTTCAAATGAAAACAAAGTAATGGATTCTTTGATTAGCAAAAATGCTGATCCCGAAAATTCACAAAACACAAGTACAAACTATGGCAATGAAGACATCAAAATTTCAAATGAAAACAAAGTAATGGATTCTTTGATTAGCAAAAATGCTGATCCCGAAAATTCACAAAACACAGGTACAAGCTATGGCAATGAAGATAGCAAAAATCCAAATGAAAACAAAATAACGGAGGTTTTGATTACAGAAAGGGTTCATTTTGAAAATATTCAAAATACAAAATGCAAGCTTCAGGACATTCGAATTACGAATGAGAATCACATTATACAAGATACACAAAATTCAAATGAAAGTGAAATGATGGATATTATGGACAACGATAATGGAAATACTAACTCTCAAAATTTACAAAATTCAAAGGAGACCACTAAAAATATTCAAAATAAAAATTCTAGTACAAGTAGAGAGAAAAGCCAAAACGATAGTGAAGTGAATTGCGTCCAAAAACCTTCAGAAATAAATGAGAATCATAACAAAAGGTATGCTAGGCAAGAAATAGAGGTTCCACAGAAAATACAAGTTTGTAACACTAGCGAAATTGAGGAGATCCAAAAGCGGAACGAAAGAAAACTCGGTTCACATTTTTTCATGAAACCAAAAATTTTTAGGAACTTAATATTGTATGACAATCGCTATTTGGAAAATTTCAAGATGAGAAAGAGGTAAAAAATAATAATTTGTCAAAAAAATGAATTCTTTGGAAATTGATCTGGCAATGGATAAATTATAAAAATGAAAAATGGATATGAAGTCAAAATTGTTAATGGAAAGCAACATTCTCTTCCCGCTTTTATTATTTAACGTACTTGCGACAGATATGTAGCCGAATACACGGCATTCACAAAATGTCAACAAACACACATTTGCGAGCGAAAAGGTTTCTTTCTCCCTTCTCTTAAACAGCAAGCGACACGTACAACGGGATGGAACTGGTTGAGAGCAGATTGCCAATCACGCAAAACACTTCGGTGGCGACAATTTCAGGGAGGCAGAATTTCTCAGTGGCGACTCACGGTCAAAGAGTGGAGATGGGTTCCACTCAAGGTCGATTTTCAGAGGGAAACAAGGGGGAAATAGAACGAGATGCGCAAGAGGGACCAACACAAATAGATGGGGGTTGTATACAGATGGAACAGGAAAACGTTCAGGGGAAGGATGAATCAGCAGGAAATTCACAAGGGGACGATATAAACAGTACAAGTTGTTCACGCACAGTACTACTTCCAACACCGGTTAGGCCTAATCACAGATACGCGTTGAGATCTTTAAAGAATGTAAATTTAAATTGATTCAATTAAAGCACGAAATAAATAAACTTTAGGGATGATAGGTTAAAGATGTGGATATATTAAATTCAAATTTTGGAAAGAACATAAATAACAGAGGAGACACGTCACATTTCATGAAAAAAAAAAAAGCAAAAGGGGGACATCGTTAGAATTCTATAAAAAGTCGTTATAACTCTATAAAAAGAAGGTTTTCTTTTAAGAGAACTTTGATTTCCAGGCAATAAAAATTTCGATGGATAAGATAATTAGGAATATTAAATAAAGGGATATTTTGAATTTCAAAAAAAAAAAAAAAAACTCTTTTCAAAGAACAGTGAAATTTTGAAACAAGGGTAAACTTTCTCCACGCGCTCTTCATGTAATTAGCGGACTGATCAACCATTGTTGGATGAATACGCGTGAGGAAATAGGAATTATAGAAATATAGTTTAAAATGATTGGGTAATTGGTAGATATATAAAAAAAAAAAAAAAAAAAAAAAAAAAAATTTCTAGTTTAAATAAATAAATAATTCTTAATTAAAAATAAAAATTGGAATTTAAATAAATAAATAATTCATAATTAAAAATAAAAATTGTAATTCAAATAAATAAATAATTGGTAATTCAAAATAAAAGTTGTAATTTAAATAACTAAATAATGGGTAATTAAAAATTAAAATTAGAGTTTAAAATGGATAGAGAATTTTAATTAAAAATCATAATGACAGTTCAAAGAAAAAAAGATAATGGTAATGAAAATTATACGCAAATTATAATTTAAAAGGAATAGATAATTTTAATAAACACACGCGAATTGTAGATTAAATAAAAAGCATTTGAAAAAAAAAAAAAGCGTTTCTACATATATTTTGATAGGGTCGCACATATAAAATTTTTGAGAGAGACGAATTTTCGAAGGTAACGCTAGACGACGCAGATTTTGGATTTAGATGCTAGTGACGGGAATAAACGTGATATAATAATAAAAAGGAATGTAAGAACAAAATAACACTAACCGCATTTTAATTAATCCAGAGAATGAAAGTGAGAATCCTTGAGGTAATCCGTGTAATTCCAGAGTTTTTAATCCATTTGGGGGCCTCGGTAGAGCACTTTCACATCACACAATCCATAAGCCACTGAAAACTGACCAGAATGGCGGATGACGAGATGGACCATTTTCAAAAAGGCGACATGTACGAGCCATGTACGACTAATTGGCCATGGGAACTTACACGAAGAAATGCCCGTATTAGCCGCAGGCCAGAAAGGGGACCGCTTTCCAGGGAAAATGACACAATAGCAAGGACGTGTTGACCTTGTGGGAGAATTGGGAAAAATACATTGGAACGAATGCTTTGGAGACTCGAATAAATGTTACATGAAGTCTGGAAGTTGAAAGAGAAAGAGGTGAAACGAATTAATTCAGGAGACTTTGCATTCAATTACAAGGGATATATGAAAAGAAAATGTACATTTCGGTATTCAAGTATGGAATATGAATTGAGTTAGAGGATATTTGAGAGAAAATTTGTAATTATGTATACATTGAGAGAATTTCAGTGAGTGATAAGATTTACGAAAAATTTAAGTATGTTTTCATTAAGTGGGAAAGTGAATAATTTAATGAATTCGGGAAATTCCGTATCCAAGTATAAGATATGGATTAAACCAGGTGATATGTGAAAGAAAATGTATAATTATGGATATTGTAATATAGAATCGCAGGGGAGTTATAAGATTTTCAGTAGGAGGATAATTAAATGATTACATGGTTTTTTTTTTCTGTCATCTCAGTTTGTAGGAAAATTTTAAAGTATTGTGCGGAAATTTTTGGAGTTATATAGGTCTTATTTTGATAGTATTTGAGAGGATAGTGTAATTGTTTAAGTATTTTATTATAAATATGTACATGAATTATATTTATGGCACGTTCAATTGAGAACACATGATGAGGTCAGGAGAATATAAATTGATAAGAGTGGTGAAGTTTAATGTATAGAGAGTGTTACATTTTGAATATTTTAAGTTTGAGTAAGGTATCAAATTTAAATGGATAGGATGAAAAAAAAAAAAGTAAGAAGAAATGAATATATAATGTGGAGAGATAAAATACATAAATTGTTGGAATTTAAAGAATTTAAGTTTGAGTAGGGAAACAAATGTAAATAAAAGTGTATATATAGAATGGAAGGACATAAATAGATAAATAGTAGGAATTTGAAAAATTTAAGTTTGAAGAGAGTAGCAAATTTAAGTAAAAAAATGTATATATTATGTGGAAGGATTTAAAGTAGATAAATGGATAGGATGTTAAATAAGAAATGTATATATATAATGTGGAAAAACATAAGGTAGAGAAATGTAAAATAAATAAATAGTAGGAATTTGTAAAATGTAAGTTTAAAGGGAGTATCAAATTTGAATAGAAAATGTATATATTATATGGAAGGATTTAAAGTAGATAAAGTGTAGAAATTTCAATGGGGCAATTTTTGAGAATGTAAAAAAATTTAAAGGAGTTTAAAAAAAAAAAAAAAAGAGAGTTTTTTTTGTAATGGTTCGTGTGCCGGGTGACAAATTAAAATTATAGAAATTGAATTTATAAAAAAATGATACTTAAGGGAGTTTTAAGAGAAGAGAGTATTTTAATAAGCTTGAGTGTAATGTATATGTATTGATTGTCCTAAACAAAACATGACACAGCGTACAGATCCGGTTGCCTAACGATTCTCAAATGGTCAGCAATTCCTGTTGATCACCGATTCACATTGCTCAACGATTCCTGGTGCACAAAGATTCTCATTTGGCCAGCGACTCCAGCAGTTCAGCGCCTTACAGTTCATCGAATTCCAGTTAGACAGCGGTCCAATCCTTCAGCGAGTTCCAGCAGTTCAGCGCCTTACAGTTCAGCGAATTCCAGTTAGACAGCGATCCAGTTCTGCAACGAGTTCCAGCAGTGGAGCGATTTACATTTCAGCGGTTTCCAAGTGTGCAGTGATATCAGTGTTTTTTTTCCAAAGGAAAGATATTTTACACTTTCCACCATAACTACAAGGGGACATAGTGATATTATTAGGGACCATATGCGTAAGTCCCTGATCCCAACAATTATCCAAGTGACGGTCAAAGTGACTTTGGTTATCATAAGTGAACAATTTTACAGATATACACCTTGAACTTGTGTGGAACTATATTGTTTAGAAAAAAAAAAGACATATCACCAGTGGACGAACTTGTGCTTACATGAATAGACTTTTAATCGATATTAAGTACAACTGAACGACACAGGTATCATTATTTGCAGACACATTGAGAATTGTATTTTTGTATAGTATTTTCGTGTTCTTTTGATGGCATATAAGAGTATATATATGATAATATGATTTGTGTATATGTGTATATAGTGCATTTTTACAGTAGATACAGATGAGAGCAAGACGAGTTGTTGGACTACACAATGGACACGCATGCAGCAACTATGAGCTGGCACTTTGTAATTGGCTTTTTTCCCACCAAAATTTTTTTGGGGGAAGAAGGGTAATTGTTATATTGTAATTTTCAATTCCCAATATAACATTGCTCTTTTGAAAGAGGAAGTGGACCTTAGAAGACGGTCCCTCATGAAGTGAGGCAATTTTTGTAACATTCCCTCTAACGCAGCTGCACCGGACATTCATTTCGAAAAGAGAGGGTGCTTCTCAAGTTCATGTCAGCGTTAGGTGTTACAACAAACGGAAGGGGTTGAACTTCTTGACCCCAGAGTCAATTCATATCACTTGAACCTTGGGAAAATTCTCGTGAGAACTTTCAACGATTTTAAAACTGGAGACTGCATATCTCATATTTCAGGGGGGCCTTGACCAATAATATAGCCTGAAGGGCGTAACCCTTAATTTACTTAGCCAATTATGGACAGGGGCGCCTTGTTAAGGGGGTAGAGACAGAGAGCAACTTTGGACTTTAAGTTTTTGAAATCGTGGACTTGAATTTTGTGAGTGAAAAGAAGAGGTCGCAAGAGCGACGGATCTCGGAGAGAGCGAGCCCACGGGACAGAGCCGGAGCGCGCTGTCATAAAGTCCGACATCGGCAGTGATGATCGAGGTAGGACAATTCTACACATATTTTTGCACTTTGATTATTATTATCTCTCTGACCCTCCTAAATAAGGTTAACCTGGGCCATTAAGACGTAGGCTTGTAAGAATAGTGAGTTAATGTACATTAATAGGTTAATAATTGTAATGCTCATATTATGATCATAGAATGAGGGGATTTGATTGTCTTAATGTACTACACTAAAGATGTTGGTATATGAAATTTACCAGATGTTAATAGTTATTAAATAAGGTTTTATCTTAATGAAATAAATTCTTTGTTATTGTTTAAAATTAAGCCTCTTCATTTTAATTACTGGTATTAGGTATTTCTTTATTTACTCCACTTTACGAGAACGGTCCACGTAGCGTCAATACATGACGTGTGACGACTCACATATCATACAGGTAGATGAATTTATAACGTCAACGTTAAGTATTAGTCAAAATATGAAAAATTCTCTAGAGGGGCGGCACATTAGGTCTTTGCACGCGGGCGGCCGACACCCTAGGATCGGCCCTGATTGTACTGATATTGATATCTTTAATTTGACTATTGCCCATTTCAAAAAAGCATGTTTTAACGGACTTGACGTGCTATTTACTATTCTTGTATTCTATGCTTTGTTCTTTTTATATTTGTGTGGTTACTGTAACTGGATTTCATCTGTAATTGCCACGTAAATTGAATAAATAAATAAATAAATAATTGTAAAACCGTTTATCTAATTTAATATATTTGACAGTGGGAGAATTCGAATTCTGGAGCTCCCGTGAGATTCTGACGTGAAATCCCCACTCACTTTCAGTCCCATGTGACCTGTTTGTTCTCCTACAACTTGTAATTTCCGCAATATTTATATTTTCATTTAGAATTCTTTGTTACCAGCGTCCACATTTACTTAATAAATTAAGAAAAGTGAAAATATATATATGCTTCAAATTTATCTCTTAAAGAGAAATTGGTCGGTTGGAGTCCCCAAAAGTCAGTTACTAAAGCGATTGTGTACGGTTATATATATATATATATATATATATTATATTAATAGTGGAGATATAATAAAGTATTTGAACAAACATCCCACAAACCTGATTTACAAGTCTTATGACTTTAAAGATCTCTTTAATAACATAGATCTGAAAGATCTATATGATATTATGATAGAAATCCATAGTCAATATCACCTACATAAATACATAGCTTTACACAAATTCAAGGCTATCTTGGATATTGTGCTTTTTGAAAATGTCTTATTCAATGGTTTGAATTATTATAGGCAAGTAAAAGGTATACCTATGGGGGGAGGCTGCTCCTCGATGATGGCAGATCTATACCTCCATCACTATGAAAAAGGCACACATATATTAAACGAATTACCGTATTTCCGTTTTGTGGATGATATACTTGTGGCACATCAAAAAACCAATATTAAATTTAACTTCGACTTTTACCCTGCACAATTGGATTTAATTGAAACTCCTGCAGATTCTGCCGATGAAATTAATTACTTGGATATTATCATTCACTTCGCTGAAGATGAACCCTTGTATACGATACTTTATGATAAAAGACGACATTTCAAGATTAAAGTGAATTATGTTATCAATTGGAGGTCTAATTTAAGTCAGAAAGTTTTTCGTAATATCGTAATGAATCACTTTATACGGAACGCCCGCTTGCATACTTATAAAAAAGACCGTATAAAAAGTGATGTTATATTTATCAAGGAGGCTATCAAACAAGACTATCCCCTTGGATTCCTCAGACATATTTATAATACCTATCATAATAAAACAGTCAACGCATTTGAAAATGATTTTGGCAAACGTTTCGTTTTGGGTTATAAATGGCAACGATGATGTTAGTCCTATACACTCTACTCCCTTCTCTCTTTTGACTGAGGGATTTCAGTTGGCCGTTTTACTTTTCTTGTGTGTTGTCACTCTGAATTCTGACTTTGTATGTATACCCTTGCTTTTACAACTTCGTAATGGAGTCCATTTGTTCCTTGTTCGGACTGTTTTGTGCGTCTTTTGCTTTGACGTTTGTACGGAGATTGGCCTCAGGTATTTTTCGGCTCCGGGAGTGTTTCCTATGGAATAAAAGTCGACTTTTAACCGGGGAACTAGGGGTCACCACCCCCCTAGGCCTTTTCAAATTTCCCTGTTGGCTTTTCTCCCCCCCCCCTTTTTTTTTGAGATTTCTTTGAAGAATTTTTCCCTTTTATTATACTAGACAATTTAGAGCAGCATTGCGCCTACTTGTCTCGTTAATTTTAAATCTTATATTCGTATCT
Organism: Amaurobius ferox; assembly: GCA_951213105.1. Taxonomy (NCBI): domain Eukaryota; kingdom Metazoa; phylum Arthropoda; class Arachnida; order Araneae; family Amaurobiidae; genus Amaurobius; species Amaurobius ferox. The sequence goes on along the minus strand of OX578143.1, from coordinate 87,476,837 downwards.
TTTATATGACATTAATATATATATATATATATATATATTATTTACGGCTATATATATATATATATATGTATTCTACTATAATGAATTATACGGCGTTTCCCGGATTCTAAATAATCGCCTGCTACATAAATAATACAGATACAGATAACACCATTCAATTTCCAAATTGCTGTTTTGAACCAAAATTACTCCCATCTTCCTTTTCAATCCAAATGCTTTAATTTCAATATGTGTAGTCGCAATTTGTGACGCACCCACACAAACGTCCCCTGTTCCCCACAGCAACGTCCAGTTTATGATGTCACCCGCCAACCGGAGAATGAAGCTCTTTGGCGGCAAAATCAAAAATCTCATTTTTTATGTTTTTGTTTAAAAATTCATAGAAAATCATAAAATAGAGTAATTAAAAAATGTTTTTATTAACATGTAATAATATACACTTGAGAGATCGGCGGGATACCGTTCAGGGTTGAAACCGAGACCAAGAATATAGTAATCCCGTGCTATATTAGATTAAAATATATCGTTCGGTCCTAGAGAATAGCTGGGAATGTGCGTCGTAGCAGATAGTGGTAGGGTGGTCCACTATCTGGTACGTGGCACCGACGTAGGTGATAGTAGGCTACGTCGGTGGCCTACTATCACCTAAGTCGGGTCCCAATTTATAATTCGGGTACTAATTTCCAACGTGGTCGATCGATGTTTTGCAGGAACGAAGTCACTGCCACAAACCCGCATGTTTTCTAAATTATAGAATGTGCTAATTTTTCATTTTGGGATGCGACGGAATAAGAATGGGATTCCTAAAACATGCATATTCTGATGTACAAGGTGGCCATAATTAAAGTAGAGGTGTTTAGATCCCTATAGTGAGAAAACTGTTGGACCAAACTCAACCAAAAGTGCAGTAAATACTATTTTGAGTTTTGATTTTTAAAAAAAAAAGAATAGTTCGGATTTTTGCCACCGCCGACCAAAGTGGCGTCGTAAGATCCATTTTTGGAGTAAAATAGGCATAGGAAGTACAGAAAGTTAACATTTTACATGCACTTTTTGGAACATATGCCGGGAAAACATATTGAATCACACATGTAAATGATGCCAATATAAAAATGAATATCATACGTATGTAAATGTAAGATGTAAATATAAAATGTACTAAATACGTATAAAATGTACTAAATACGTATAAAATGTAAATGTGATGTCCTTTTCAAAATGCATGTAAAATGTTAGCTTTCTGTGCTTCCTATGCCTATTTTACTTCAAAAATGGACTTTACAGCGCCACTTTGGCCCACTGTGGCAAAAATCCGAACTATTTTTTTTTCTTTTAAAAATTAAAACCTCGTGGTCTAAATAGTATTTACTGCTAATTTGGTTGAATTTGGCCCAACAGTTTTCTCACTATCGGGCTTTAAACACCTCTACTTTAATTATGGCCACCCTGTATTTGCAATAAATAAATATGAAAGAATTGTCCTACGAATTCCATTTAAAGATATTTAGAAAGAACATTCTTCGATTTTTCTGATGGTATCATGATAGAAACTCTGATAATAGTTTCGATCGCTTGAGTGAAAATCGGTCAAAATCGTGTTTCAACACAAAATAACTAAAAAAAAATTAATTTAAACTAACTAATTTATTGTCGCACGTTCTTTAAGATAAAAGAACATGCGACTACAGTCTAACCGGAAATTCAGCTAACCTAATACCGAATATCGCGACTGTCCGAAGCTTAGATTTTCCGCTACTTACGACACACAGAGACAAACATCTTCATGTAAGTTATAAGATCTATTATGTAAGATATATCTCACCTGTATAAAAAAAAAAACATTCATCCGTATAACATTCAAAGCAAGACTAGCTCATAAACTGATCAAAGCAGCTAATCAATCACCACCGCATCTAATCCGCGAAAACGCTCATCCAAAACTTTTGGAAATTTTAAATTATTTAACGAAAATTACAATTTTTTTATTTTACAACAATATATATATATATATATATATATATATATATATATATATATATATATATATATATATATATATATATATATATAAAATACAGAAATTTTAAGCTTTTCCCAATAACTCGTCCTTTTCTCTTTTCTTTCATAATTCTTATTCCAAATTCCTATTTCATATCAAGCACGTATTGCAACTATATCAAATTCTATCCCACGCCCACTAATATTAACAAAGTCTGCCAACACTTCCTCCTTTCCTCAACCATACCATATATGGTCATTAATCTTAACCTCTGCATAAAGAACGCGAAGGCAGCATGTGCCTCATGTCCTCATGTCCCTCCCCTTGCGATATAACTGTACATTGCGTGAACCAAACCAGACAGCATTGAGATTTCTTGAGAGCTGGTCGCCGGAGCTTGGCTGTTCTATGTAACTATGTATATTTGTTTCGAATGTTATATAATAAAGTAGATTTTTGGTAACGTGAAATGTCTTTTCCCTGGACTATTGTAGCTTATATTACACACACACACACACACATATATATATACATATATATATATATATATACATATATGTATATATATATATATATATATATATTCTAATATATATAATAATAGAAGTTTGAAAATCCAATGAACGAAAAGTAAGAAGATGTAACACGATAAACCTAACTTTTTAAAACACCCACAGAATAAAATATAATACAGCAAATCATCAATCAAATGGATAAAAAATACAAAACACAAGCTATCAAGTTACAGAAAATCAACCAAATTAAAAGGTATGGAAACAAAAAAAGAAAAACTTAAACTAAATTCAACTATTTAACTGGCTTACAAAACAAAAGTAAAAATCAACTAATCCTCAAGCAAATGGAAAAAAATAAATAAAATAAATATCGAATCAACAAGTCAACGAAAAATATATAATACAAAGGTATGGAATCGAAATAAGTATAACAAACGAAATCAAGCACAAACGCCTTACACGTGGACGAGGCTCTAAGCCTAAATCATGAATTGTTAACCTCTACAAAAATCTAATCATGTCCAAGTTTTTTGTAGAAGCAAACACAAAAATGTATGTTTCTGAAGAAATAGATAGATTAAATCTATAAACTATTTCTAATTGGACGACATACATAAAGAAGGAATAAAAAAGAAAAAATGAATAACTGGATAAAGCACAGCGTATGTACAATCGATTCAATACAGGGAACACTGATAGAAGAGACCAGTGTTGCCATTCGTAAAGAAAAGATAAAAAACCATTTACTGTTGCCATTCATAAGAATTGAAAAACTGTGAAGCGAAATGTTAAGAAAAAGTATTAATATACAAAAAGAGCTACTAAAAAGAGGGGCAAATAATAGTAATGCTGAAGTGGGAAGTGAATGTAAAAAAAAAAAAAAAAAAAAAGAGAGAGAGAATGGAGATGTCCGGCTAATATAAGATACTATGAATAGAATTATATTATACTATGAAAAGAATTATAAAAATCCAGCTATTTTAAATTTTTTAACAATACTATTTACTAAATAAGAGGGATATTTATATAAATTACTAGTAATTTTGAGATTATTGATATGCATAGCATGAAATTTTTTATCAGATAATCTATAAATTCTAAAAAGCTGATTGAGTATAATATTTCTAAACAATTGAATCGAGTTACAGGAATTAAAAGGTAAGATTTTATTAATATTAAAATTATAAAAGTCTTTTTTATCATATAAATTTGTAACAATTCTATTAGAAGGATCAATAAAAAGATTTAAATCCAAAAAATTAACATTTTTACTAATAGTAGCGTCATTAGGAATTAATTCCAAATTGTCTGGATAGTAATCTATATCTATGAGATAATTTTCTGTATGTACTAAGCAAATCAGATCATCAACATATCTGTAAAAAGTATAATCTATTGAAGTGAATGACTTTTCATAATGATAAAGGTATAAATTAGCTAGCATACTGCTACTGCAGCCACCATATAATAGAAATATTATATTAAATTCCAATGATGGATTAGAGATGATTTGTTACTCATATAACCATAACTAATAATATAAGATAACTACGTAAAAATATGTAAAAAATAGAGATTCATCAATCAAGGGGAGAATGAAATGCATATATCCAGTCAAAAAGCTATATATAATCGACAAATATTAATGGTGAGAATCCGAATATGGTAAAACAGAAAATGACCAAGTATTAAAGCCAAATACGTGGAAAAGCATTAGGCTTAAAAAGGAATTCAGTTTGAACAGATTCGTCTTCAGGACCTAGTATCTGTTCAAAATGACCAGAAAAAGCTTGTTTCTGAAGACAGAGATAGATACTATCTATAAACTCGTCTGCTTGACCAATTAATGTATGTATATATATATATATATATATATATATATATATGTGTGTGTGTGTGTGTGTGTGTGTATTTTTTTTTTTTTTTTTACAATTTTAAATTAAACTGTCAGCAAACGCAATCCTTAATTCTCGATGTTGAATTGACATTTTCAAGTATCTCAGATAACCACAATACTTTATAGTCACTTGGTCTTGTCAAGTAAATAAATTTTTGCTCTAGACCGATCAAAGACTTAGTGATCAATGTATACCATGATCACCATACTCTCTAAGCAAGAATAATTTGAGAACCTTTCAATTTTACATCTATTTAGGTATACCATGTCCCGTAATAAAAAATACCAAATATTTATTCATAATCTGTTAGAATCAACCGCAGGCATAAATGACCTAATTCAAACATGAAGCATGTCGGAATTTAAGAAGGTTCCTATAAAAGTTGCCAATCTTCAATAATTAAATTTTTACAAAAATGAGTAATGAAAGAATGGGGAAAATATAAAGAAAACTTAACACCACCGGTGGCCGCAAGCTTTGCATGGGAAATCTGCTGTCTCATTACCCATATTACTAACATGTGCCTTTAACCCAACTTAAATTCACCAAAACCTTGTTTTCCAAAGTTAGATATTCAACATCTATTAAAAATTTTCATAAATTACTAGTGGAATCCAGAGCCAAAATTGCGGACAAACAGTCACTAAAAACATTAACTTTCTTTGGATTTTCAGAAGCCCATTTAATTGCATAACTAATCGCTGTCAACTCTGCTTGAAATACTGAATTATTATTATCTAATTTAAAACTAAAAACATGAGGTAAAATATCAATATTAAAAATGCAAACAGCAAACTCCACATCATTATCGATCATCGCGCCATCAGTATATACATTATGTCTAATTACTTTCCTTATATACATAATGTATAAGGAAATTATTGTGACGGGGTCAAAAATTAGATTTCGAGTTTTTGACGGGAGAGCACGTTTCAAGCATCCCTGATCAAGAATCAAACATTTTTGAAGTGATGTCTCTGTGTGTGTGTGTGTGTGTCAGTGAGACTGTGGAGACGATAACTGACGAACGAATGGACCGATTCGAACTAAATTTGGTACAAAAATCACAATCCGTAAACACTGGAAGTCTATTGTTTTTATACGCAATCGAATGTTCAGAACCCTCCTAAATTTTCGAGTGAAATTTTGAAAAAATCGTCAAAAAATCAAAACCGCTAATAAAGTTATGCAAATAGACATTTCTTATGTAATTTTTCATTAGAAAACGATTGACATAAATTTTAGAACGCTAACATGAACCGTTCTCGAGATATTGCACATTTTTAAAAAAAAAAAAAATATCAAGAAGTTATATAAAATTAAAAAAAATATTTCCTATTGGGAAACATGTTCACTTTTCATATGCAATACCTTGCGATAAATTGGGTGACATCCCTCTCGTCGATCTAGCTCGTTCCATTCATGAAAAAAGATACTTTGAGTAATACTTTTGTATTTGAACGCCAATAGTCATTTATCTGCTGTAAGAATAACTTATTTCTCCGTCCATAACGCTTGGCGAGATTTTGGCGACGAATTTGGCGGAATATCGCCAACTTGGCGACATTTATTTTAATTGTTGCCAAATTAACAAAAATCTCGCCAAATGGATAAAAATGGCGCTAAGTCAATGAAAATGATGGCTAATTGAAGAAAATTCAATATCTTGGAAAGAATATAAGTATCTACTATAAGAATAACATTTTTTTTAACTGTAAAAGTAGTAAATTCATTGCATTATATAAGGAAAGTCATGTGTTGCACACATCAGATTTTTTCATTATTGTATTCAGATAACTAAATGGATTGTTCGCACGGGAGAATTAAATATAAAGAGCAATTTAAATCAAACATATTAGGACTAAAGAAATTAAATTCACTGAAACAATCGATACGTTTACTAAAAAAAGAAAAAAAAATCTGTTTAACATGCGATAGTAATATCGATGGGAACAAAACCAAGAATGAAGGAATGGGTAATATTTGAGGATGTGCTGTAGGCAGAAGATATTTTGAAAAATTCTATGTAGAGATACCATTTTCGCCAACTAAAAAGTCCTGAAGAAAAAGGCTGTTTCTTACCTTCGAAACAGGTCGGAGCTGTTGTTAAGTTATGCTGGTTAAAAGTTATTTTAGTTTTAGTACTTTAGCATCAGTTTCAGCTGTACGTAAAATTTTTTTAACTCTTTTTGAAAAAAGAAAAGTTCAAAATATTAAAATTATTTTTGTATATTCATAAACAATACTATATTTCCGATGAAATAAGCAAAATTGTTTACATTTTTATCATCTATTAGGTTTGGAGATATAAGCGTCTGAAAGTGTTTACATTTTTTGTAACACTTCGATTTTAGCTAGAGATACATCGAACAATAGATGTTATTTCTCAAATAAAAAGAATAAAAATAAATGTTAGACTCCGCTAGGCTATAACTAAAACTAACTTAACGGATATTTACAAATTTTTCTGTATCTCTCTCTCTCTCTCTACAGTCAAGTTAGCTTTGCCACAAGAATAGGGCCTATATATTTTACAGTACTTTAAAGTTATCTTTGCCAGTAGCACAATTGAAATAAAATAATAGTAGTAGTAGTAGTAGTAGGATCATGGAGTTAGAGATGAGAGATTCTTATGGATGAAAAGCTCGGGAAAACCATAATGCTTTGAGAATTATATCGTTAGTGTTATTAAGGTCCAGTCTATTCTCATTTGACGCAACAAGATGACGTAGTGTTTAGTACATGCACTTTTTATTATTTTAAAATTTAAGTTTCCTACTTGTGAGTAGAAAAAATAAGTAATTTTTTACTACTTGTAGATCATTTTACAGAATATATAGAGTTGAGTTTTATTTGAGTTTTAATTTTCATTGCACTGACAATTATTTTTTCTGCAATTAATTGAAAGTTTAAATAAATATTATTTTATTTAATTCAATATGAACCTTTCGTAGAAATACATACAATGCTTTGGGACTTATTTTACGCCAGCGCCACCTGCATTTCTGTCTCGAGCAATTTTGGCATTTTCCAAACATGAAATTTTAACTCCTTTCAGCTCCATGGGTAAAATGTTTATTCCCATGCACTTAAACGGTAGCTATATTTCCAACCCTTTTCTTATTCAACTCCACCTCCTAACACAGCAAAATCACAAGACGATTCCCATCCGTTATTCGATCGCTTCTAATCACCTCATTAATTTGTAGCTTTCTCGAAACGTTTCGTTCCTCCTTCCACTAATTGGACGGGAACAACTGAGGCAACAAGTCATGGTTACGGTAGTAATTACTCCAGCCAGCTATCTCCTTTTCGATCTCGTGCTTCACCGTCATTAATGTCGTCTTCGGGACACCTATCTGTTCCAAAGACCTTGAAACCACTTGTCTCCGATTACAAAGAACTTTCACGAGAACAACGGCCCTACTGATTTAAAACACATAAAGCTTAAGTGTTAGGGGGGAAAAAAATAATTTCCATAAAAGAGGCTTTTCATTTTTCACTCTTCATAATTTATGATTGGCAAAGTAGAGTGTAAGAATCCGCTAATCCCCTTTATTTTCCCTTTTGATTCATAATGATTGATTTTTTACCCTTCTCTGTCTTTGTAATATTTTTTTTCTTTTTTTAAATCTTGTATTTAAATGAAATAATCTGTTTTGATAAATAGCATACGGTTGCCAGTTAATTCTCAGCATTACAACTGCAGGATATTGCATCCGAAAACTGATACGCGTGCTGGTTGAAATCTTCTTTCTTCAAGGAAATATAGATTTCCAGTGGCATCACGAAGAAAACAAAAATTAAGGGACGTTGCGAAAGAAAAATTTATAGTTTTGAATTCTCCCAAAATTACTTCGTCGAACCCTACTGTACTATGGTGAACTTTTAAACCCTTAAATTTCTATACAAAAATAAAAATTAAATATTTTTTCTTTTTTAATTTTAAAAATTTTTAGCTTGTGTCTAGAAAGTCCAAGACTCATTTTTGGATATATCTGCGTGTTACAGGAAGTTGAATATGTGTAGATTCTATGCATGAAAAAGTGTGATGTATGATTTTTATTAGACACTAGAAACTGTACCCGGAGTTGACCGGAAGCAGGGATTAATTAAGTTCATTAAATTTTTCGAAAAGCTTAGTTACTTGCTGTGCGAGCACCTGCTTAAACTGCCCAAACACACTCGAGCACATACATGTTCGCTCTAAATAAACACCTAATCACACATTAGACTGCTGCTTGGATACGTAATATTCCTTTGTCCCGGCGCTGGGCACATCAATATTTTCGATTTTAGAAAATGTACTTGGCGTTGCCCGAGAGTTAAAGCAGGGATAAATTTAATTAATTAATCTAAAAAAAATCATCTAAAATAAAAGCATACAATCTTTCGCATCCGTGTTCACGCGAAGTACGGGCACATATGGGGACCCGTATGACTTTCCGAGAAGTTTGTGATAGGGGAAGGAGGATGCGGTTCCTGCGGATGACCAAATCCCCACTGGGTTTTGGTCTAAATTGAATGTCACTGTCCCGGCCGTCCAAAGAAATATCTTACACATTCGGGTAGGTCGAACGATCTAGGTCGAAAGAAAGATAGAAATCCTTCGCATACAATCAGTTTGAATCGAAATCAGGTTTTCCGCAAACGTCCAAAGAAAAATAAAAGAAATACTTCAGCGTATTTATTTCTTTGGGGGGGGGGGGGAGAACTCCCCTCTCACGCACATCCTCTCACTCCCCTAAATAAAACGATTTTGATCTATTACTCCGTTCGTTTCGACCTCCGGCAAGGTCCGAAACCAGATAGATTCATTCAAAAGACCAAAGACATGCCTCGGATAAAACATTTTTTATAATGAATCAACGGATGGGTTTATGAAATTATGTTTTCCTAGAGTGGTCTATAATATTTTTAGCATCTACTGAAAAATAAATGAACGCTGGATGACGCGTCAATTTTAATATATCATAATACAAAAATTGCAGAAGTTTAAAACGCACGAAAAGTATATATTATTTAAAAATTCATTAAAATGTGTTTATTCATAGTATAGACTGCTTTCAAAGTTTGTTTGAAAGATAATTTTGTATCGTTTCGATGATGTCAAAATGGAAACTGTAAAGATATTTTAGGTCGCTAATGAATCTACTTCTGTAAATATCGACCTAAATTGAGGTAAAATATAATATAATTGATAAACTAATTCGAAATTAAAAAATAATAATAATAACACCGCGATACGCCTATTCAAGTCCTGAAGAATCTGTATACCAAATATCATGGTCGTACGACGCTTAGATTTCCCGCTACAGACTGCATAGACAGACAGACAGACAGACACACAGATATCTTCTTTTCTTATGTAAGAAACATGCTTCGTAGCTCATTAAACATTTATGACAGGTTTTGCTATATAATTTCATGGCAACTTTTAGACTCATTTTTACCCTTAATGTATTAATCTACCTCGATCATTTTACAATAATTAAACATAACTTTGAAAATGGTTACATAAATTAATCACTAAATAAATATTTCTATTTTTCTCTTTGTTTCATTAGCAGCAGAATTGGGATTGAAGTGCATTTTTTACATACATATTTACGTATAAAAGTGCATATTAAATAATAATTATATAAAATATATGCATTATATAAAATTTAATTATGCATTAAATATGCATTGTATAAAATAGTCAGCATATATTATATGCATGCAAATAGGCATTAAAGTGAAGTGCATATTTACGCATTAAAAATATATTTTAGCAAATGCGTTTTTTACGATCCAAACTTTTGTTCATTATTTAGAATCCTGCTATTTGTAGATAAATGCACAAAAACGGATATTCTTTTGAAACTGGAAATTAAAAATAATGTTCATCAATTGAAGATAACCGCTATTTGGAAGTGTGCATTGAGGAGGTTTTACGAAAAACATTTTTCTTTTCAAATAAATAATGCACACCAGTGTTTACTGCGTACGATTTTAGTATTGGAACAGAATGGGTCTCTGGGGTGAGGGAGGGGGGATAGGACGCTTAAAACCAGCCCCTTTTCGACACCACTGTAATTTTCTTAGAAAATGGTAACAATGTCATTAAAGATTTGCATAACCAAATTTTTTGACTATCCGAAAATGCAGAGTTTTCAATTGTAATGACGCGTGATCAAAATATTAATTTAGTTTATAGTCTTACCTTTTCTAGTTTATATCCTCTGTATTCGCAGGTGTAGGTAGCATTTAACGTAAAATAAAGAATAAGATATACCTTATCTCTAAATATCTAGCGAAGTCACAAAGCAACAAGAAGGTACAATCTAACAACTATGGAGTTAGAAAGGAGCTAAACCTCCTATGGATGAAACGCTTGAAAATGTCATTACATTGAGAATTATATCTAGGTGTCACTAGTGTTAGTAAAGTAGCTGCTATTGTTAGTTGACACAACAGATAGGTAGTATTTAATATATGTATTTTTAATTCAAGGGTTCCCTAATTATGAGTATAATTAACCAGTAGTTTAGGATAGAAGATAGAATATAGGGACATAAAAATAAATTGAAAGGTTCGAATACGCAGGAATATTCTTTATTGTTTCAGTTCTAATTTGCATTGCGCTAATAATTTATTTTTAAATTTAACAGTTTAAATAAATATTTTAGGCCGTTCGTCACAGAAATGCGTACAATACAGGATTACTTATCTTATTTCAGTGCCACCTGAATAATTGTCTCAAACGATATTGGCATTTTCTTATTAGAAGTTTTAACTTTTTACTTTTACCTCCATGACAACAACAATTAAATGCTCAGTTAATTTTAAAACAAGAGGATTTTATTATCAAAATACTGACGTTGTCACTATTCACTATTTCTAGTATCACGTAAGTAACATTGGCTCTCTGAACAAATAACATCCTTATATACCTTCTATAAAAAATTCCCAAAAAGCTACATAACTTGAAAAATTCTTAACCAATCCACTAAACTCTCAAACTTTCCAAAAGTTACCAAATGTTGCTAAGGTCAAGCTACTCGCATTTTTAACGACAATTAATAACTAAAGATATTCTTTTCAGCAAGTATATATTTAACACAGAGAAAACGATTATAAGGTTATAGTGACAGCAATAATTTGTGAATAACATCCTGTTTTTCACACTGACTGTTGCCATTTAAATACTGGTAAAAACTTCATTTTTATTTTTCAGACGAACCCTTTTGCAGTTATATTTATCTTAGTTTAAATGAGATACAAAAAAAAAAAGTGTTTTCGAAAGATTTATTAGAATTGGTTTTGTAGTTATTTTATGTTTTAGCACGATTTTGAGTGATTTTCACACAAATCGATTCTTTAACGATCGAAAATACTATCACATAGTTTCTATCTTGACACCTTTGAAAAGATCGAAGAACTTTCTTAAAACGATGTTTGAGTCGAATCCGTTAGGACAATTCCTTAATATTTATTTCTTAAATACATCGAAATTTGCATTTTTATGGTTATCAAATGCTTATTTCCTCGCATCCAAAAAAAAAAGTAACTCGCGTCCAAAAAAGTAAGATTAGTATAATTCTACAGTTTAGCAAAATGTTGTGTTGAAGACCCAGACCGTCCGACTCATTCAAGTACATAGAGCATCTATTTGGACGACCGGAGCAAAATGTTGTGTGTATATCTTCGCATTCTAACAAAATGTTTTTTTATTAATACACTATTTTATTTTTCTGAGATTTTTGAACAAACGCATAAAATTAGCGAATTTTGATCTTGCTGGCAGAAGGGCGTCATTCTCATTTTTCTCCCAGGTCAACTGCGCACTCCTCTCCAAAAGAAATTGTTTATTTTGTTTATTTATTTGTTTTCCACGGTTACAGAGCGTATAGTGGCGGATGGCGGTTAAAAACTCCTGTTAGGAAAATACCATAAAACAGAACATAAGGATACCAACACGTTTCAAATGCAAAAGGAGCATTCTTCGAAATAAGGGAAGCAGAGCAGTTACTCCATAAAAGCAGGAAAACATCTGCAGACACAGGTTAATAAGAATTGTCATTTTTAGAAAAATATGAGAAAATTATTTATAACCCATTAGTTATTATTTTTAAATACCCCACACTTCTCAAATTTTACTTACAAAAATTACTTCTGAAATTTACAAAAATTACTTTTTACAAAAATTACTTCTCAATTTTTCAATCCCACAAGTAACTTATCTACCAAATTTTATGATATTTGGTCAATTAGTATTTTAGCTAGAGTGGATACATGACATTTTTGCGGGCCATTTCGTAAAAAAAGGCAGGCTGTTCTTTTCCGATTAGTACCAAAATATAATCCGCACCAGAGTATTGTACAAGTAACTTATCTACCAAATTTTGTGAAATTTGGTCAATTAGTATTTTAGCTAGATTGGATACATGAAATTTTTACGGGCCATTTCGCAAAAACAGGCAGGTTCTGTTTTTACGAATCGTACCAAAAACTAATCAGCACCAGGGTCATACCCAAGTGACTTACATACCAAATTTTATGAAATTCGGTAAATAAGTTTTTGAGTTAGAGTAGATACATACATTGCGCAGACAGACAGACAGACAGACACACACACACACACATAGACGTCACGCTAAAAATAGTTTTTTCGTATTCTAGAGGTCTCGAAACATGTAGATCCGTCGAAAATTCGAGTTGTGACTTTCGGCATGATTCCAATACTTTCCCTATACATTACCATGTATTGCAAGGAAAGTAAAAATCTGATGTGGGCAGCACATGACTTTCCCTGCAGACTTATATACACGTTCTCTTTATTTTAATTGAATTTAATTCATTATAATTCAATTTTCGTTCTCATTTGGTAACTGGACTCATTTTCAAAGGTGGCGTAAAGAAAAAACGAAAATATCTCGAGAACGGCTAGTCCTGGTGTAATGGGGTTCATCCTATTCTTTTCTTCGTTAAAAATTGCGTATAAAACAAGCATTTAATGGATATATTTCAGCATGCGTAGTTTATTTTAGATTTTGTCGTTTTTGCGGGCCATTTTGCAAAAAAAAGGCAGGTTATTTTTTTCCGAATCTTTCCAAAATCTAATCAGCACCAGGGTAACCCACAAGCGACTTATCTACCAAATTTTGTGAAATTCGGTCCATTAGATTTTCAGCTAGAGTGGATAAAAGCTTTTGCGGGCCATTTCGCAAAAAAAGGCGGGTTCTTTTATCCCGAATCGTACCCAAAACTAAGCAGCACCAGATTCGCCCACAAGTGACGTACCTACCAAATTTTATGAAATTCGATCAATTACTTTTTTAGTTAGAGTGAATACAAAATCTGCACAGACAGACACACACACAGATGTCACGCTCAAAATAGTTTTTTCGTGTTCTAGAGGTCTCGAAACGTGTAGATCCGTCGAAAACTCGAGTTGCGATTTTCGGCATGATTCCAATACTTTCCCTATACATTACCATGTATTGCAGGGAAAGTAAAAATCTGGTGTGGGCAGCACATGACTTTCCCTGCAGACTTATATACACATTCTCTTTATTTTAATTAAATTTAATTCACTATTAATTCAATTTTCGTTCTCATTTGGTAACTGGACTCATTTTCAAAGGTGACGTAGAGAAAAAACGAATAAACTAAAATATCTCGAGAACGGCTAGTCCTAGTGTAATGGAGTTGGTCTTATTCTTTTCTTCGTTAAAAATTACGTATAAAACAAGCATTTAATGGATATATTTGAGCATACGTATTTTTTTAGTTTATATTTTGACGATTTTTGCGGACCATTTCGCAAAAAAAAGCAGGTTATTTTTTTTCCGAATCATGCCAAAATCTAATCAGCACCAGTGTAACCCACAAGTGACTCATCTGCCGAATTTTGTAAAATTCGGTCTATTAGTTTTTCAGTTAGAGTGGATACAAGCTTTTGCGGGTCATTTCGCAAAAAAAGGCGGGTACTTTTATTCCGAATCGTACCCAAAACTAATCAGAACCAGATTCGCCCACAAGTGACTTACCTACCAAATTTTATGAAATTAGGTCAATTAGTTTTTAGTTAGAGTGGATACAAAATCTGCACAAGCAGATACACAGACACACACAGAGACACACACACACACAGACGTCACGCTAAAAATGGTTTTTTTGTATTCTAGAGGTCTTGAAACGTGTAGATCCGTCGAAAACTCGAGTTGCGATTTTCGACATGATTCCAATACTTTCCCTATACATTACCATGTATTGCAGGGAAAGTAAAAATCTGATGTGAGCAGCACATGACTTTCCCTGCAGACTCAAATTCATATTTTTTTTTTAAATAATTCATTAAATTGAGTTTAATTGCACAAAATAACACTAAATTGGCATTTTTAATTCAATTTCTGTTTTTATTTGGTAATTAGACATTTTTCTAAAAGTGGCATAACTAAATGCGAAAAATCTCAAATATATCGAGAATGGTTAGTCCTAGAGTAATAGAGTTGTTCTTATTATTTTACCCATCAAAAATTAAGTATAAAACAAGCATTTAATTGATATATTTGAACATACATGGCTTTTTTTAGATTTTGCGATTTTTGTGGGCCATTTCGTAAAAAAGGCAGGTTGTTCTTTTCCGAATAATACCAAAATCTAATCAGCACCAGAGTATCCCCAAGTCACTCATCTATCAAATTTTGTGAAATTTGGTCATTTAATATTTTAGTTAGAGTGGATACATGACATTTTTGTGGGCCATTTCGCAAAAAAAGGCGGGTTCTGTTTTTACGAATCATACCAAAAACTAATGAGCACCAGGGTCATACCCAAGTGACTTACCTACCAAATTTTATGAAATTCGGTCCATTAGTTTTTGAGTTAGAGTGGATACATACATTGCACAGACAGACAGACAGACACACACACAGACGTCACGTTAAAAATGATGTTTTCGTATTCTAGAGGTCTCGAAACGTGTAGATCCGTCGAAAACTCGAGTTGCGATTTTCGGCATGTTTCCAATACTTTCCCTATACATTACCGTGTATTGCAGGGAAAGTAAAAATTGCTTCGTACCAGGCATTAAATAGAATTGTTGCTGCATTGATATTTCCCCACGCGGCACAAAATCATGACACGATTAATTTGTGCCGTTTGATCATTTTTATTAATTTGTAGCTTTCTCATAGCATTTCGTTCCTCTTTCCATTAATAAGTAAGAAGTGGACAAACGAAGCAACAACTCATGGTTACGGCAGAGATTATCTCAGTCAGCTCTCACTATTGTTATCTCGCTCTCCCTCCTCATAAGTGCCATCTTCAATCGAGATCTATCTCTTTCAGAAACCTTGAAATCACTTGACACTAAAAAAACGAACTCTCACAAGAACAACGGCCCCGTTGATTTAAACCACACAACGTTAAGTGTTGGAAAAAATTTTGTTACAACAAAGTAAGTTGGGTTTTCTTCATTTTTCACGCCTCTTCATGATTTATGGTTAGCTAAGTACATTATAAGGTTCTGCTAATCTCCTTTGTTTTCCCTTTTGATTTATAATGATTGATTTTTTTTACTCCCTGCTGTTGACTGAGTCTATCACGTCTGAATACAAATATTCAAGTTCTTTTGGTCTCGAACTGAAATGAGTTAATAAGTTAAGCTTTTCGCTTTTTTTCGTGAAAATTTTTAATGTTACATTCGTGAGCTCTGTCATGTTCGTGTGTGTGGTTAATTGTTTTTCTCTCTCTTTCTCCATAAAATGTCTTTTAATGAAAGTGATAACGTAGATCAGTCATCTCCAATCTTCTTTGATCATGTACTCTTAACGTACCCCCTCACGTACCCTTTCTTGATCAACTCGCGTACCCCTATAGTAAATACAGATGCCTGGATTTTTTTAATTTATATATTTTGTCTTGTTCTAAATGGAGGTTGGTTCAAATAAGGAGACTTCGTATTAGAATAGTGCAATAATGTGTTTTGCTCTAAACGGATAATCTAAAAAAGTAACATTTATGTAATCATAATGCCATTGTGCTCATAATTATGTAATTTAAAAATGTTAAGATTTGTTAATATTTAGTTAATATTTGTTACTATTTAATTAATTTTCGAACCTTTTTCTGTCAATGTAAAACTTGATTTCGGAAAGTAAATGCGAAGAAGGAAGTATTAAATTTGTTTGGCGTACCTCTACGCATCGATTCACGCGACCCCTGGTGTTCACGCATACCACTTCGAAAACCACTGACAGAGACATTATAGACCTGCACGGCCTATATGATAGAATTTTATTTGTTCCAAACAAACAGGAGGAATGGTAAATTTATAAGGCTAAGACCAGATGTAGCTATGTTTCTAATGAAGAAGTGCTTTGCATGTAAATTTTTATAGAAGAAACTATTGTTGCGAACTCTTAATATTTCCTTTCTTCCTGAGGCTATTTATTCCCTCCATTTCTCTTTCTCTTTCTCGAAGACCAGAAGGAGAAAATAACCGACGGGCTTTTCCATGACATCAGCATGACGTGACCATAGGGTTTCCATAATTGCCGAGTACGAAGAGGGGGAGGAGTGTCATATTTGGCGATTTATCGCCAGTTTGACGACTTTTCGAACATCCGATAGAGACCACGAAATATCGATTACTCTAGGAGATATGAAGAGATTTCCAGAAGTTTCTATAGAGAGTCTATACCCTAGAGAGACTTTCTCTAAGTTTGGATGAAAATGGAAGCGTTCCTCTGTTAACCAATAAACGCTGTAAAATAGGGACCAAATGTAATGACCGAAAATGTAAAAGCCTAAATTGTGAAAACAATAAGATAAAATGTTTCCATTTTTCTATTCAAGTTCTATGCAAATCAAAAGGCTTCTTCTTATTGTGAAATGAAACAAGAAATTTATGGAAGAGACTTCATATGGTAGCAAATAATGTGTAATCTTTATTTTTGATGGAACTATTAAACATTCTTATTCTCTTTTGCACACTTTTTTCGTACAGTCATATGAATTTTTGGAATAAAATAGAAGTAGCATCTCAGAAAGGGAAATGGAAATCCTTAGTGAACCACCTACCCCCTCTGAAATTCGATGCTGAATACATACCAGACATCATCCAATCTCTATCATTAGTCAATGCTGAGAAATTAATGTTTCAAAGAAATTCTTTTAACTAAAAGCGGAAATCCATAGTGAATATCCTAGCTCATCCGGAATTCGATGCTGAATCAATATCAGTCATAATCTGAGCTCTCAAAATCTTTCTTTTTTTACTTTTGAATAAAGCTTAGGGGGCAACAGTTAGGGCTCCAGTGGTACGCATATCATTAGTGGTACGCAGGATCACTGGTGGTACACGAGAAGATCACTGCTGGTACTCGAGAATATGATTTGTGATAGAATTATAATACGATTTTCTGCATTTCCTCTGTATTCAATATTCTTGTATTATTCCAAATTTTAAATTATCAATTGACGAGTATTTAGTTTCAATTTTAATATTAAATTTGATTCCTGTTTTATATTTCACAGACAAAAGTTACCTATCCCCCTCCCCCTTAATTTTAGCACGAAGAGGATGGTAGAATTTCTCGTAGGTGTCCATTATGTAGAGCCAGGGGCGGCTATTCAGGAGGTCCGCGAGGCCGCGCGGACCCCCTTGAATAAGCACTTCAAATTATTTTAGTTATATAGGTTAATTACAATTTTTAAGGAAATTATCGGAATTTTATTCCAATTAAAATTCGAATTATTGGAAATAAGTGATGAAATTGTCACTAGATGGCAGCACTAAAGCTTTGAAAGAGTCTCTTATGCTCTTTTCATACCATATTAAATCTATAGGGGAAAATGCTGCATTACAGGGGAAGACGAGGGATTCTTAATGAGGCCGCGTCCCTACATTACCTCTGGGCTGATAGAACGAATGGTATGTTAATATAACGGCAATAGAAATTAGAGTTAAAAAAAAACAGACATCGCAATATTCCAATTCGATGTGAGCCGCGGCAGTTTCCGCGGCTCAAATCGGAGAAATGCCAAGAAGAAACAAACACTGTGAACGACTGACTCGAATTGGCTAAGTTTCGCTAATTTGGCCTCGAATTTTCCTTGATAAATGTGTGTTTTTACTGTCGCTTCTTTTTAAAATAATAAATTTGGATGTTTGAATACATATTTAAAAATAAATTACTGTATTTATGTAATTCTGATTTATTTTATTGATTCTATTGACCTAGTCCTTTCAGTTTTGGTTCAGGACGAAATAGTTTAGTATTAGATACACAAAATAGAAATTCAAAAAAGTTGCGATACATATTTTGTGCTTTTTACTTAATTGAATAAGTGGTGGTATTTTGGGGGTTTCTGTTCTTCGCCTTCGGTAGAAAAATGCATTGTTTGGGGCACTCAGTTTAGTTTTGACCCACCCATCCGTATTACTGAAAATGTTTCACTCCCTAAGCGTCCGGTGGGGAATAATTTCTGATGTAGGGTGGTTCTGTCCTTCGGAAAGGGGATCATTTCTGATTTAGGGTAGTTCTATGCTTTGTTTGTGACGAGTTTCAATGCGTTTCACCTCTTAATTGTTTAAAAGCCACGAGAATTGTATTTGTGGCATACACGTGGATATTTTTAGTGACACTTTCAGAAATGTGTTGTCTGAGGGGGTGGGTCTCTTTGACTTACTCAGCTGTCTTACTTTTTCAGTTATTTAACATTAAAGATTGAACAAATTATACATATTTGTTAAAGAATGTTAAAAAACAATTTCAACCAGATACTTGATTCTTTGATCTGACGTTGTTTTCCTTAAAATCCCCCCCCCCCCACCTTCACCGGCCACTACTCAATCTCCCTGGTTTTGCTTCTAATTTCATTGAAGACCAATATTGCACCGACATTTCCTAGGCATAAATTTTACTTGAGGTAGTCTTAAAATTTCTCATCTGGCTTCCTAATTAAGCGATTTTGAATCTACTGGTGGTTATAGTCTCTGCACTCTCTATACGTGCATCGCCTGGACATGTATATTTTTTTATTCAAACCCCCCTGAGCGTAACTTTTAGTTCAACTAACCCGCAAAGTTTTACATCTCGGTTCCTAAATTGAGCGATTTTGAATCTTATGGTAGCTACAGTCTTTGTACCACCTGAATGTACATCTTTTTCGTATCAATCCCCTGGGCGCAACATTTACTTTAAGTAATCCTCCTCTAATTTCACATCTCGGCTCCTAATTGAGCAATTTTGATTCCACTGGTGGTTATAGTCCTGGCACTATTTGTATATGTGAATTGGATATACATATTTATTGTGTCAACTCCCTGGGCGTAACTTTCAGTTCGGTTAGCCCCCCCACCCCCAAATTTCTTAAGTCTCCTTCTAATTGAACGATTTAGATTTTGCTGGTGGCAATCACTTAGATATACAACCTTATTATATCAACCCCCTGGGCGCAACTTTTGCTTTAAGTAGCCTCAATTTCATATTTCGGTTTTACAAAAAATGCATCACCTTGGTTCCTGAAATATCCGTGTACGACATTTCAAGGCCGTACGATGTTTACGTTTTCCGCTACAGACCTTACACACACACGTCGACACACAAATATCGTCTGTTATTATGTAATATGAAACAACTGTGGTGGAAGAGGGGAGACCCTCCTCTTTTTCATATTTACATTTTTATCTATCTTAGTGACTCTTGATCCGATTTTGATGCAATTTTCACACTGTATTTTCTACTTTACAATGGACCCACTCGATCTGCTCACTCTAAACTTTGATCCACTTTTGTTACACCCGCGCAACGAGTTAACTACTTATTGTTATAAAGGCCGATTGCTATATATAGTGACTACTAGCAAGCAGCTCGCTAGTATCCTTTTAAAGACGGATAGAGATAAGCATAACGCATAAGAATTTTCTGTAAATTCCAAATTAATTCTTGTATTAAAAATAGTTTCTTTGTTTCTACATATAAACGGCCGTAGATTTAATTGGTTTTCGCTCTCTAATTATGTTACTGTTTGGGTTACAAGGACGATCAGGTACAAAACTATTAGCCATAGAGTGTATATGAGAAAAATTGTGTGTATTTTGGGTGTAAAAATATTTGCGCTAAAAATAAAAAAAATACTGCACATGCATACCACTGATAGTATTTAATTTTTACAAATTTGATACACATTTATTTAGAAATGTATTTAAATTATTTCCATGGTTGCGATAGGCTCTTATTCATTTTAAGGAAACTTGCACAACGTATATATCAACGCAAGTAAAATAATAATTTGGCATACGGCTGTTTCGAGGTAACGCCGGAACCAATTTATCAGTGCCGAATAAACGACGAACTCGAAGTCTGAACGATGTAGTTAGCTCAAACTGAGGGATATATATATACATAAATACATAGATGAGCGCCTCCCTCTACATGTCGCTCATTAGCCGCCACTGTGTAGAGCAAAACTCGACTTGAAATTTACGTTTTAAATCAAGTAAAATAGAACCCGATATAAGGAAACTAATTTCTGACAAACCGGCACAAGTATTACATTAAATAATTTAATCAATAATTACGTTGTTTGTAAATCATAATGTTAATCGTATTTGCTAATATTTATTATTTTTGTTCAGTTAGAAAAGGTTTAATCTTGATTTCCTACTTGTATACAAGACATATTCTTGTAGGTGATACTGATATTTTTTTTTGGAGGGGGGGGGGGGGGTTGGTGGTACGCATTCATGAACAAGTTGAGGACCCCCTAGGCTCGACAGAAAGCTTTTTCTATTCAAAAATTATTTTGAAAGGGCAAGGATAAATTTAACAGCTCTATCACATGATGCCCTTCTCTGCATCGTAAAGCTTAAGCGCCTCAAATTTTAGTGGTATCGTAATAGGTAATTTTAATTCTAATTATGTTAATACGAAAATTGAGGGGGATGGACATTATATCCACACTTAAAGGTCCGACAAGTCTATGATCTCTGGACCCCCCTAAATCATAAAACGGCTCTCGCTTGTGGACTTTATTCACTGCATATTTTAGGTACGATCGCAAAATTTCTGGATCGCCGAGTGACTGAGGTAGTGACTGTCTAATAATATAACTATCCCTATAAAATCATATCCCTACTTTTTGAAGTTTTTACTATTATTTAAGGAAAATAAGATATGATACCCTGTTTTTCTCTTTCTTACCTTCTATAATTGTGCCCCCCACCCCCATCCGAATAATTTGGAATATTATTAAAAATGAAAATACGAAATCTGTAAAGTAGCAGGGTGGAGGACAGATTATAGTCTTTCCGGGTCAAAAATAAATATTATAGAAATTATAAAAGTGGTAGGGAGAGGGCAGCTCAGTTTCGCGGAAGCAAATATAAATATTATGGAAAATATAAGAGGTAAGGGGGCAGTTCAGAGTCTCGCGAAGGCAAATATAAATATTATAACATTGTAAGTGGTTGAGATGACCAGTCTTGGGGAAGCAAATATAAATTATGGAAATTATAAGTAGTAAGGGGATCATCTCAGATTATCGTAGGGGGGGAGAGGGCAAATTGGAAATTCCGTTGAGCAATTCTACTCTATTTCTTTACGATATAAAATATTTATGCTAGTTGATGCCGATATAGATTCGGCATCAAATTCCGGTGGAAGTAGGCGTGTTCAGTAAAAAGTTATTTATTGAAAAGTCACACAATATACATAGTTAAAAATATTTACTAATTAATAAGAGGAAAAAGTAACTATTGAAAAACAGTTACATTTTCTTCTTTCGTAGATAGTTTTTCTCTCTGGCCGCTCTTACAGCTCAGACCCACCCCCTTCATTGCTCGCAAGGTTTCACAATAAGGTAGTTTCGCTCGTGGAATGAAAGTGAGAAAGGAAGAGAAACATTCAAATATTTTCCCAGAGTATCTCAAGAGCAACTGATTTGCAGCAGAGAATTGGTACAGTTTTTCTCAGGGCATGGCTGTTTCCCAACCTATCTTTACAAAATCCAAAAGAAAGACACCGAAAACTGTATTTGTGGTGAAATAGGATCTCCGAAACATTTTGTATTTGATTGCGAACTTACAAAGAACTATCACCTTAAAAGGCCCAGTAGACAACATATGCCAATATTTGCCGAAAACCTTCTTGGTAATAGCTGGGCTAAACAGAGAATAAAAACTATAATTCAATTCCTAGAGGAAAACGAACATATCCTGTGAATTATTACTGGTAACCACCACACATTAGCTCACTGTTTATTGCATATTTATCTATAGTACTTCTAAATCTTTCTATAATTACTGCAATCAAATTAATTTTAAATTCACATTTGGTTTAATCATTGTATGTATCAATATAGTATTGAAAGCCATGGTAATCTCTGAGATTTGTATGTAAATGTTGTATATATAGTTTTGTATGTATGTTTGCATAAGTAGTTTTGTATATATATATTTTGTATATATGTATATATATGTATATATCTTTGAAAATTATTCGTTTGATTTTGTATATGTAATAACCACTTTTAAAAATATTTTTATATATATAGTTGCTAACCAATTTTAGAAATACTTTTATATATATAGTTGCTCCCATTTGAAACAGTTCTGCACATAAGAATTTATGGATGTGAAATATTTGTGAAATACTATCTGTATCTAGTATAGACAAGCATATTGTATATAATTGTTTATCAATTTTATCTTAGCATTAAGTTTTAATTTCTGGTTTTGGCAGATATTCCTCCACCATAGGCTGTAATTACTGCAAACCTTCGGGTCGGTGCCTATAGGTGGTTAATCTGTTCATCTGTTTGCGTTCTTGGTGTTTATCAAATGTTTTATTGCAGTCAGTCTAATTCATCGTAACGAAAATTGTTTTAAGAAAATTAAAGTTTGCAATTCTTATTTTGATTGCTCTTGTGTATTAACTCCACTTCGATCAAAGCTAACCTCACCATTCTGGAATCTACACGTGACATTTTATGCAATTTTGTCCTCATGTGCTTATTATACGTATGCACTTACAGATACGGGGGGGGGGGGGGGGACAAACCGCCTCTCTTTTTTCTGCAATCGTTCACCGTAGAACAAATTCAAAGGCATAATTTGATAAGGAATTGCATATTACACTTTCATTTCATTTTGATCTTCAGAATAATCGTTATTTCAATTTAGAGGGCTGTAGCTTCCAGCGGTTGAGTCATTTACTCTTATCACGTTGGGGGAGAGAAATCGTGGCTTTCATTCTTTTTTCAATATCAAACGAAAACCGAAAGTGCAATCGTGATTTTCATTTAATACCCGTGGAATGGCGGGAAAAGGTCGTAGGAACGCTTAGCGGGGCATTGTTTTTATTTCGCCTTCGATAGCATCAAAGAAAGAGCAAGCCTCAAATTACAAAAAAGCAGGTGTGTTTAGAAGTGCGCTGTAAACAATTTTATCCTGTGAAATTCCCGTTTGTAATCAGCTGCATCAGGGGGAAGGGGTTAATTTTAGTTAATAATAAAGTAATTTGGAATTTTGCCGGCGTGTTTTGCACGTTGAGGTGTTGCCAACAATGCAAAACTGTGAAATTAATTTATGAATCGTCTGCCGTAAAGGATAATGGATTGTTTCAAAATTACTCTTATGTCTGTGACTATAGTGTGATTATATCTGATTGTTTGATAAAGCTATTGATAAATATTACGCCTTGGCGCGGAAGTAACTGCTAAGTACTATGTCGATTTGAAAATCGTGTTGACTAAAGTATTATGCGGGTTATTTTTTTATTACTAAGTGGATAACAACCAAATGAAAGCTATTTCTTAATAAAAAAGAAACTGACTTATGATCCTTCATGCATTGAAAAGAATAATCATTTGTAAGAATAATCATTGCTATCGATACAAATCTTACACCAAGCAGGGTTATTACGGTCAAACGTGGCCTCTTAAATTATTGTTTTCTATATTTGCAGCACTATTTGTGAGTGTAATTGTGGCTTTAAAACTAGCACTGAGTATGACATCTCTTTTCTTCTGCTCCCATTCACACACACACACACACACTTCCTTATCCCTCGCACTTATTCTGCAAATTCTCAAGTAATATAAAACACCTATAAACGAGTTCGAATTTAGAAAGAAGATGCTAAAATCTGCAGTTTATCGCTTTCATTCATACTCAATCCCATCTGGCTAGTTCAGCTCTTCCTCCGAAACATATGAAGGCATGTTGGTGCTCTGAATAAAACCAAAGAAGGCTTCCTTCCATATAAATAATACTTTAATAATATAGACTAGCATAATCTTGCATCTAACGCCTGGGATAGATGTAGATTGTTCTGTTCATGCTGCATTATGAAATCATCAGAAGAACTGAAGAAAACACTGGTTCCACACTTATGTAACTCAACCAGTAGCGCCACTATGAGGGGGATTTGGGGGGAGGGGGTCATACCCCCAGGAATCCACCAGAACCCATTGAAGTTCGTAGAAATGATATTTGGAGATATTGGAAATAAGAAATGTTGTTACCCACCCCCTCTTGTAACGCTACTGAACTCAAAAATTGTTTTAACTATGGATTACAAGCATAAAAGTTAATGATATCATACTCTAATAACAAAGTAACAAAGATGCATTTCTAAGAATGAGCCATGGTTTCTAGGGAGAGATACCTTCGATCGTTGTTGTCAGATCCAATAAACACTAACCACGCAATCTACGATATGTAAATGTGTAATTGTTTCTCTTCCCATGGGACACTGTTTCGAAGCAATAGAAGTCGAAAATTAAAATTGTTACCCAATTGGTACCCAAATATTTTGTTTTCTATTTCTCCATATATTATTGCTTCAAAATTCAATGGGTTGGATGGGTTACTGGGTGGGTGGGGAGTAATGAATCCCAAAAATATCTCTCCTTTATGACGCCACTGAGCACGGCCACCCTAAGCTAGCGGCCTAAAGTTACGGTCTATGTTAATCTACTCGCAAATTCTTTACTAATCGTTAGGTGCGTCATTTAGGATCTCCCCCACCACCACACACACACACATACACACATACACATCAAAAACTTACAAGTTATTATTTTTTATATATAATTTTTTCTGTAAATTATATTTCCATCATTACAGCATTATAAGTACTTCTGCCCCCTCCCACTAAAAACAAAACAAACAAAACACCTGGAAACAATACCGTTACTGACGTTAACTGTGTGAATGAAAGTATCGTCATTTCAGATTCAAAACACCATCTACTAAATATAAAACTTAAAAAATAAATAAAAATTCATAACGTATCTTGGAAACGTCTTCAATTCATTATCATTCAATCATCCACAGTTCTCTAACATGCAGGAATCCATCAGCGTCAATTAGAATGCCTTATACCTTAAAAGATCCGCGTTAACCACTTAAGCAACTTTCCTAATCACCTCTAAAAAAATAAACGCTCATGCCAAGCAGAGTATCTCAAGAATAATAAAATAATTCGCATCATAAATAGCTAATTAGAGGGCTTGCGCACAATAAGCTCTCGTTGAAATGATCTAGATCCTGTACAATACCAGTTCTTCGCCTGCATCCTGTAACGAAGGTATGGAATCTTATTCGCGGATAATTTCTTGAGTATGTTAATTTGAGGGGGAGTAGGGAGACCTCTGACTATGAATAAACGAGCTCATCCAGTTAAGGTCATAGTTTAGGGTCAGACTGCATTGGATGTTCCCAAATTTTAGGTCCATTTCAAATGAGACGCGTTCATATTTAAAACTTGCTTACAGAACTCGTTAGAGTAAGGTTTTTCCGAACATTTTACCTTTTAAGACCCTTATACCAGGTGTACGGATGGCTCAATATAAAGCAATGGTGCTTTAAATTTCATAAAAACTTTTCATGGAATTGATGGAATTGTCATCGGGCACTGTATGGCAGTGATGGGGGCACAACACAAGCAATTTTTATCCCACCACGCTCAGCACAACATTTCCAATTTTTACTTTCTCATACGCAGTATTGAGTAGTGTTTCCCCAAAAATTTTCTATTTTAATGCCAATGTATGTTTTAAGACCCTCTGAGCACGTTTGAACTATTTTTGGAGGGATGCCCGCCCGTCTGTCTGTCTGTCTGGTGTCTGTGGTCGATTTCTTGTGTATATGATAGCAACCACAAAGATCAATGGGTTTTCACAAAACTTTATATCCGGCTTTGTCATCAAAAAATCAGGAACTAGATAGAATTTTTTTAAATTCGAGCGAAAACTTCGAATTTTATTCAAAATTTTATTTATATTTTTAATATAGCAGCATAGGGCCAAATTTGACATAATCATGCATAAAAGGGTTTATTTGTAGCTTGATGATCACGAGACTTAATAGTTTCAATCATTGTTGTGAAAAATGGTTGCGGTACAAATTTATTTTGCCCGTGACGCCATTAGCGCCCGACACGTTACCCCTGCGGAGGGTACATTGTCAAGTATGATGTCAATCAAAATATTTTTTAAAGCCCTTTACAGTGAATAGTAACACGCTATAGTTGTAATCATTTGAACCCACTATACCGAGTTTTTCAAATTTTGTCTTGCAAAATTTGAAAAACATGAATTCTGGTATGAGAAAGTCGAGGTGAGCTATAACCAGTTCATTTTTTACTTTCCCTGCAATACATGGTAATGTATAGGGAAAGTATTGGAATCATGTCGAAAATCGCAACTCGAGTTTTCGACGGATCTACACGTTTCGAGACCTCTAGAATACGAAAAAACTATTTTTAGCGTGACGTCTGTGTGTGTGTCTGTGTGTCTGTCTGTCTGTGCAGATTTTGTATCCTCTCTAACTAAAAAACTAATGGACCGAATTTCACAAAATTTTGTAGGTAAGTCACTTGTGGGCGGGGCTGGTGCTGATTAGTTTTGGGTACGATTCGGAATAAAAGAACCCGCCTTTTTTGTGAAATGGTCCGCAAAAGCTTGTATCCACTGTAGCTGAAAAACTAATGGACCGAATTTCACAAAATTCGGTAGATGAGTTACGTATAGGTCTCCCTGGTGCTGATTAGATTTTAGTACGATTCAGAAAAAAATAACCTTCCTTTTTTTGCAAAATGGCCCGCAAAAATTGCCAAAATCTAAAATAAAAACTGGGTATACTCAAATATATCCATTAAATGCTGATTTAATACGTAATGTTTAACGACGAAAAGAATAAGACCAACCCCATTACACTAGGACTAGCCGTTCTCGAGATATTTTTGTTTTTCGTACTTTCCCTACGCCACCTTTGAAAATAAGCCCGGTTACCGAATGAGAACGGAAATTGAATTAGAAGTGAAATAAATTTAATTAAAATATAGAGAACATTAATATAAGTCTGCAGGGAAAGTCATGTGCTGCCCACATCAGAATTGTACATTCCCTGCAACACATGGTGATGTATAGGGAAAGTATTGGAATCATGTCGAAAATCGCAACTCGAGTTTTCGACGGATCTACACGTTTCAAGACCTCTAGAATACGAGAAAACCACTTTTAGCGTGACGTCTGTGCGTGTGTCTGTGTGTCTGTCTGTGCAGATTTTGTATCCACTCTAACTAAAAAACTAATTGACCGAATTTCATAAAATGTGGTAGGTGGATCACTTGTGGGCGAATCTGGTGCTGATTAGTTTTGGGTACGATTCGGGATAAAAGAATCCACCTTTTTTTGCGATATGTCCCGCAAAAGCTTGTATCCACTCTAGCTGAAAATCTAATGGACCGAATTTCACAAAATTTGGTAGATAAGTCTCTTATGGGTCACCCTGGTGCTGATTAGATTTTGGTATGATTCGGAAAAAAATAACCTGCCTTTTTTTTGCGAAATGGCCCGCAAAAATCGTCAAAATGTAAGCTAAAAAACTACGTATGCTGAAATATATTCATTAAATGCTTGTTTTATACGTAATTTTTAACGAAGAAAAGAATGAAATCAACCCCACTACACTAGGACTAGCCGTTCTCGAGAAATTGTCGTTTTTCATTTTTTTGCTACGCCACCTGTGAAAATGAGTCCAGTTACCAAATGAGAACGAAAATTGAATTAATAGTGGATTAAATTTAATTAAAATATAGAGAATGTGTATATAAGTCTGCAGGGAAATTCATGTGCTGCCCACCTCAGATATTTACTTTCCCTGCAATACATGGTAATGTATAGGGAAAGTATTGGAATCATGCCGAAAATCGCAACTCGAGTTTTCGACGGATCTACACGTTTCGAGACCTCTAGAATACGAAATAACCATTTTTAACGTGACGTCTGTGTGTGTGTGTCTGTCTGTCTGTGTGTCTGTCTGTGTGTCTGTCTGTGCAGATTTTGTATCCACTCTAACTAAAAAACTAATGGACCGAATTTCACGAAATTTTGTAGGTAAGTCACTTGTGGGAGGGGCTGGTGCTGATTAGTTTTGGGTACGATTCGGAATAAAAGAACCCGCCTTTTTTGTGAAATGGCCAGCAAAAGCTTGTATCCACTGTAGCTGAAAAACTAATGGACCGAATTTCACAAAATCCGGTAGATAAGTCACGTATAGGTCACCCTGGTGCTGATTAGATTTTGGTACGATTCAGAAAAAAATAACCTGCCTTTTTTTGCAGAATGGCCCGCAAAAATCGTCCAAATCTTAACTAAAGAACTACGTATGCTCAAATATATCCATTAAATGCTTGTTTAATACGTAATTTTTAGCGAAGAAAAGAATAAGACAAACCCCATTACATTAGGACTAGCCGTTCTCGAGATATTATAGTTTTTTGTATTTTCTCTGCGCCACCTTTGAAAATAAGTCCGGTTACCGAATGAGAACGAAAATTGAATTAAAAGTGAAATAAATTTAATTAAAATAAAGAGAACATGGATATAAGTCTGCAGGGAAAGTCATGTGCTGCCCACATCAGATTTTTTAATCTGTTAAGTTTCTAGAACAGTTATCGTCGCATATTACAGACAAACAGAAGCAAATCGAGTTCAACTAAAAAAAAAAACTGATGTGGGCAGTGCATGACTTTCCTTATAAAATGCAATGAATGTACTCCTTTCATAGAAAAAAAAAATCATGTATAAGATCCACGGTACTGTGTTTTTTATCATTAAATTGTACTTTTAGCAATTTTTCGAATGACAAAATGTAAAATTATTTCAAAGTACCCAATTGACTTATACTTCGCGCAACTCTAAATAAACAATTATCAATATTAATTGCATCCTCAATAAGCGATATAGTCCATATATTAAAATATTTTAATAATTAATTCATCAATTAGGCTATATTTTCGCAATTTTGAAGATTATCGCCAATCTGTGGCTAAATATCGCCAAGTTGGCGATATTTTGCTAGATTATTTCCCAAGTTTGCCAAAATGCATCACCAAGTGTTGTAAACAAATGGAGAGAAGAGCATTTCTTATATACTAGAAGGTATGCCCGTCATATAACGGAAAACAGAATTTGCGAAATCTTACTTCCCATTTCGCGTCATTTTGATCAATTTGTCGACATTTTTATCACTTTAGCAACATTTAAAATAGTCGCCAAGTTGGCGACGTCTCGCTAAATTTCTCGCCAAATGTATGGACAGATGGACGGAGAAATGGGTTATTCTTATAGTTTACTCTTATGTTCTTTCCAAAATATTGAGTTTTCATCAATTAGTCATGTCATTGATCTAACGTCGGCTTCATCAATTTGGCGAATTTCTATCAATTGGGTAACATTTTCGCCAATTTGGCAACTTTTAAAAGGATACCAAGTTGGAGATATTCCGGCAAATTCGTCACCAAAATGGTTGTCAAATGTGACGGACGGAAAAATAGGTTATTCCTATAGTAGATACGTATATTCTTTCCAAGATATCGTAGTTTCGTCAGTTAGTCGTCATTTTCATTGATTTAGGGTCATTTTTATCAATTTGGCGACATTTTCTTTAATTTGGCAACATTTAAAAAAGTCAAGTTAGCGACATTCCACCAAATTCGTCGCCAAAATCTCACCAAGCATTATGGACGGAGAAATAAGTTATTCTTATAACAGATAAATAACTATTGGCGTTCAAATACAAAAGTATTACCCAAAGTATCTTTTCTCATGAATAGAACGAGATAGATCCACGAAAATGATATCATCAAATTTATTGCATGATATTACATATGAAAAGTAAACATATTTCACAATAGTTAATATTTTTTTTAATTTGTGATTTTTTGATATTGCATATTTTTCAAAATAAATGTATCTCGAGAACAGTTCATGCTAACGTTCTAAAGTTTATGTCAATCATTTTCTAAGGGAAAATTACATAAGAAATGTCTATTTCCGTAACTTTATTAAAAGTTTTGATTTTTTGATGATTTTTTCAAAATTTCAGTAAAAAAATTTAGGGGGATTTTGAACATTCGATTGCGCTTAAAAACAATAGGCTTCCGGTATTCACAGATTGTAATTTTTGTACCAAATTTCGTTCGAGTCGCTCCATTTATAAGCAGTAATTTAAACCATAATTTGAATTTCAATTTGAATTTTTCTATGACGATAGCTCATTTAACTTTCAAAACCGCCAGTTTCCTTCATTTTTGTTATATACTAGTTTTGTTATGCATATTTTGTTATACATTTCATAGTCATATATATTCAGAAATATTTTTACAATAATTATTTGCGCATGTTTCTTTTTTTAAGTTAGTTTATGATAGTGTTCATGTAGCTTCCGAAAGCAATTCTTTTTCTATTTGCTTTTTTATAGAGCACTTAAGTTCGTAATTTATTGAGAGAGAATTTTGACGCCTTTTGTTCTTTTTCCTTCCTCCAAGGTTTTTATCATCATTTTTTCTAGTTTTCATTATCCACAATTTCTTTCCTGGATCACGTGAAACAGCTATTTATTGAGAAACGCTTGATTTCCTCTAATGGTGAGGAAAGCAAGCGGCTGTCCTTTCCTTTGGGGTTTTTCCTTTACAACCTGAAGAAAAAGGCTATATTTTGCCTCCGAAATCGATTAATACTTTTTTGTGTAATTTGTTTGATGCTGTGTTTTATTCTGCTAGTGTTTTAAGGAACATTTTTATTTTGGCTAGAATAAACGTTATTCAAAATTTTATAGTTTTATAACCATGGAAGTAAAAGTAAGGAGTTAAAACTTCATATTAAGAAAACGACAATATCGTTTGATACAATAATTCAGGTGGCGCTGTAATAAGATAAGTAGTCCTGAATTGTATGCATTTCTATGACAAAAGGCTTAAAATATTTATTTAAACTGTCAGTTTTGTAAAAATAAATTATTAGTTCAATGCAAAGTAGAACTGAAACAATAAAGAATATTTCTATTATATTCAAAATTATTTTACTTTTCAATTTATTTTTATCTCCTTATATTCTGTATTCTATCCTACAACTATAAAAGAATACGGGTTAATTATACTCATAATTAGGGAACCCTTAATTTAAAAACAATCAAAAATACATGTACTAAATACTGCGCTTTTCTGTTGTGTTATCTAGCAATAGCAGCTACTTTACTAACACTAGCGACACCTAGATATAATTCTCAAAGCATTATGGCATTTTCAAGCATCTCATACTTTCATACAGCGTTCTATCTCCTTTTTTCTAACTCTGTTTATAACATTCACTAGAAACAATGTTAGTAAAGCGAAAATACTAAAAGCCCATTATCATTTGCAGACTTCCTTATGAGCATTAAAATAATATTTATTAATGCTCACCATAACATGAATCTAATTCCTCTGTTTAACTTGCCAGTTTAGTAAAAGAAACTGTTAAAGCAACTTTACAAATGAATTACATCTTGAATGAAGCTTCTATAGAAGTTACAAAGTGTGTAAATTTCTAGAAAATCTTTAAAATATGGAAAACCCAGAGAATTTTAATCACCATGGGAAATCTTTCGCCCTAAAAGTTTGCCATCTAGTGACAAAAATGAGAAATCATTTTGAATGTGTTCCATTTATTAGTTAGTACTTTTCGAAAACAATTTTGCCGAAATCTTACTTAGTTGCATAATCTTCTGTTTTTTGATTTGCAATTCCTACATAAACTAAGGTTTTTTTTTTTACAGATAAAATCTATTTTTAGAACGCATCATTAATGCTGACATTAATAGAATGTTGACATTCAAAGATTTGAAAAAGAATGAAGATCTACAGATCCTGTAGATTCTACGAAGTCAGTTAATTATGATATTGGTAGAATTTCTACTCTAGAATTTTGAACTTTTGAACATTTCGTGTTTGTTTTGAATAAGGTACTTTACTAAACGTCCTGAAAATTGTTTCCCATAGATGATTTTATACATGATACGAGTGAACCATCTAAATACTAGTCAAGTATTTTGTTCTCTCTCACTTTTAAGTAATTTACTAATAACTAAGTTTTACTCTAAAAAAAATGCATTTCTATATGTGAGGTAAAACTCCTGTGGTAAACTCAAGTGGTAAATGAGTTTATACTTATTTGCCACTTATATAGATCTAGGATTTTTCACATATAAAAATGAAGAAATTCCCTCTAAATTTAGAATCTTTTCCTCTGAGAAAATTTGAAAAATCAAGGGAGTTTTGTAGTTTTATTAGAATCTTCGAAATGCTAAGATTTTGACTCTGATACTTATTTATGATACAAGCGGACCGAACAATGTGGAATATGAATATATGAAACAGTTCAGCTTCTCATTTCACACATTTTAGAGTTTTATAATGTTGATTGTTCCTTTTTACTCTTCCTGCAGTCTGTACTGGTGTCCAAAATCATCTTTACATACACAAAAATAAGTGGCGTAAGCGCTGTGCACGAATATGTTTTCCTGCAAACTTCTGTAATTCAGGATTTTATTTCAGTATTTATTGACTCAAAACACTTTTTTATGATTCCGAAGTATCATTTTGAAAAGAATCTTTGAGGTTGTGACCTATCGGTCATTTAGAGGCTGTGCAGACATTGGTGGAAGTGGAAAATTGTTTCATAATTAGTTTTGTATCACATGCACTCATATTCGATTTTTAGTTAGAATTCATGTATTATGATGCTATGTATCCCCTGAAAAAAACAAACTCATATTGAACTGTTGTTGAGAAATCAGCGTCTTTGTGCATGTAAAGATAATTTTGGACACCAGTGTATATCATATAGTTGAGTGAGACCGACTGACTAAGTAACAAATTTACAGCTCAAATTGTTAAAGGTAGAA